>JASPKZ010006855.1:0-35000 GCA_030220185.1 Diploptera punctata
TTCCTTGTTAGTACTGGTGTGTGAATGCGCGCCACCGGACTTTGATTTTTGCTAAAATACCGCGGCCCAGCTTTTTCCTTGTTGTTCAATTTCTGTTATTGTGCTGTGCCGTGTAATTGTTGGTCTTCCACTTTTCATGGGCAGGTCACTGTAGATTCCATTCCACAACACTCTTTGACATACTGTCTAGTTCCATTCTGAGATGCGTGTTCAATCTATTACCATTTACGATTATTTAAAATCTATTCATCTTTCTGATATCCGACTTAATATATTTCCAAAAACTGTATACATCATTCTCTAGGAGAAGGATTCTTACGACTCGTGCGTAGATCGAAGCTTCGAGATATTTTAACTAAACTTACGAAATCACAGTTGCACTATTCAAACCTGTAGGTTCAAGGCCGCGGGGGACAAAGCTCTCCCAAATATCCCTATCCATAGCTAATGTTTTCCAATCATCCCTTGTGTAATCTACTTCCCTCAATCAAAGTCTAATGTTATTCTCCCACACCTCTTCTTGGTCTACCAACTGGGCGTTTTTCCTCCTCTGATTTTCCTACAAAGAAGCTTCCAAGCACGTCTTTCATTCCTCATTCGTGCTACATGTCCTGCCCATCGCAGTCTACGCGAGACTTAACTGTTTTCTCATTATATCTGGCCTTCCTATAAACACCATGTAATTCATTGTTCAGCAGTCTTCTCCATTCCCCTGTATGTTCATCTCTCTTTGCGTCCAACAAATTTTCCTTAAGAACTTTATTCTCAAATACTTGTAATCTCCTTTCCTCCCTTAAAAGTAAGAGTCCATGTTTCGCATCCATATAATATAACTGGTAGAATAATAGTTTTTATATATTTCAGTTTAACGTTTTTTGAAAGGAGTTGGGAAGTCAAGAGTCTCCTGCAATGAATATAATAGCACGCATTTCCAGAAATTGAGCCTATGTTTCATTTCTCTTGTGCATTCTCATTCCTATTTGTGATTATTGTGCCTAGGTATTTGAATTACTTTACAGCACATAATTATTAAATGTTCACATGTTCCATTCCTAAACCTGATGATTTCAATCTCTATCTTACAAATAAAACGAGTGACTCTGTGCACATACAGGAGAGAAATATGTCCAAACATAATGCACAAATTCCACAAAACTAATTTACATGCCCAAATTCAGCTATTAAAACATCTAGTTTCAAAAATTTCTACAATGAAAAAACACAAAAAGGAAAATTATTAATTTAAAACTTTTATTCATCGAATCCTGCTGAGTCCAGTGCAGCGCAGGACATAAGCTCTCCATACATCTATATCCTTGGAGATAATTTCCAAACATTCCCGCTGTAATTTATTTACTTCAGATGCTATTATCCCACTCTATACTTGGTCTCCCACTGAATGATTTCCATTTTGTTTTCCTGCACATAAGGTTTCCATTCCTCTCGTCCATTTACAAAATGTCCCAAAATGTCTTGTCCATCGGAGTCTAAGAAACTTAACTCCTCATATTATATCTGGTTTTTCTATACAAGATCATTGGAGTTTACTCTTAAGTTGCTTCCTCCATTCAACCCTGACTACACGTCTCTCATTGGTCAATAGATCTTCCCATGTACTTTATTCACAAATACCCACTTTTCTTATCTCTTGAAAGTAAGAGAACTGTTTCGCATCCTTTTAATATACAACTCGAAGAACCACAATTTTATGTTTTATTAATTTAACATTTTTGAGGGAGTATTTGAGACAAGAGTCTTCCGTCATATGATAATACAGGCTCATTATATAATGCGTTTCCAGAGATTGATCCTATGCATAATTTACTTCTGTTTGTGTACTGTTGCAAGCTATATTGAATTCCACGACACTTCATCAAAATGCCCATAATACGAACACGGCTGTTTATCGATTTGCATGTAATTATCACAGGTAGGAAGGGAATTCTTATACAAGCACCACAATAACCTGTGAAAAATGTACATTTTAGCTTACTAATCTGTTATAAACTTTTATCTTGTCTAGGAAACTACATTTGAAAACAAATTTGGAACGCAATGAAGAAAAACAAGGAAAATTAAGGTGGTGAGAATTGAAAACAACAGTGTACATGCGAATTTATTCAAATAATTCCAGCGCTATGAGTGTGTAAAATAATTATATGAGGCGTGAAAACTGTAGAGGAACTATTTGGTAAGATGCAACAAAATGGATTATTTCATTACGTAATACACAAATGTATATGGTTAAGAACTTTCTGGTTGAAAACAGGTCATTTTATATCTATTTTACTATTCATTAATTGAATGTAATGTATTTATTTACATGCAGATCCTTTGCTCAATACCAAACACTTAATTCAAACAAAATCACATACAGGTTGATTGGATATTTAATTGAACATTCTTGAAAAAAGAAAAAACACAAATATTACACGGGAATTAATTCTGTGTGCACCTACCAATTTCCGCTGGTTTTCCGTCACTTGAAATCGTTTACCTTGTGGAGAGTTGATAGGTGCTTCAAACAATGTAGTACAACACCTTCATTCTCGCTTTGTCATGCTGTGATACTTAAAAATGAGAGGTTTTCTAAAAATGTTCACAAGATTCGTGATACGTTCCGTTGAGGTGTTGTCAAAATTAAAGTGTAAATACGAGAAAGAGAAAGAACAATATATCTAACATAACTCAACTTGAAAGAGAATCTGATAACAACAACAAAACATGGATAACATTTACATATACAGGAAAAGAAAAACATCAAAATTACCCGATACATTAAACAGAGCTGACAAAATAATAAAAATAGCAAACAGAACTAATAAATTAAATAACAAAATAAGCAATTGACCATAGAAGAAAATATTTTTCAATAGCAAAGGAATATATAAATTGACATGTAGAGGTTACAACAAATTTTTTATATAGGAAGAACAAACACCAAGTTTTAATATCAGATTTAAAGAAACATTTTCGAGACTTATTCACGCAGAGGGAAATCAAGCTATGCAAAACACTTTATCCATGAAGGACATCGCATGTCAGATATTGAAAAACAGCCTAACAGTAATGCACAGAGAAAATAATCCCAGCGAAGAAAAAACGTACATGGAGGAGATGGAAATTTTGAAAGCAGCTCACAACAACGACCAACTGATAAATGAAAACGCACCCAGTATAACCCCCTCTATCAGATTTTCAGTGAAGACACCAGTTTTGAATCCTGTGGATGATGGAACTAGTCCGAAAGCGCTACAGATAAATAACTAATAAAGTTGAGGAGAACCGACCTTTTAGGTAAATATTGCATAATTTTTTACTTCAATGTCTAGAAATGCAATACAGATATATAAAAAATATAATCTCTCCACATAAGCAGATATTATTTTAGCGTAAAATTGGATGAAGTTGTAGTTAAGGTGTATGCCAATTCTTGGCTCACAAAAGTTCCACATTTTGTCCAATAGAGTCTTGTGGTCAAGTTAGTGGCTTGGCTGAATCCTATATTATTTATATTTTCTATTGACTTTTTTATAGTTTATGAACTATAAATGAACTTAAAAAACCAATATGAATATTAAATATATTTTGGATTTAAGCTACTGAATAAGATCGAGGTAACAACTGTGATAGGCCTTGAATTGGACATAAATATCTGGATCTCTGAGTGTTGTTGTTTTCTTCTTTTTCAGGTTAGTGGTAAATCCAAGGAACCATTAAGTTACGGTTGTATTTCAGGGGGCAGTTTGTTGAACATCAGATTTCGTCTGGGACTAGGACTCTGTTTCCAGGGGATTATAATCGGCTGAATTGCGGGTTTTTCGGTGTGCCGGACCAAATCACACCGTCTCTTTTTATATGTCAAGTACCTTTGTCTAAATTCCATTTTTTTGTCAAAATTCCATTTTTTTTTCAAAATTCCATTTTTTTTTTCAAAATTCCATTTTTTTTTCCAAAATTCCAATTTTGTGTTAATTTTCAGATAATTTTATAACTTTCTTTACTCCTATGTTTTATTTGTACGGTTTTGTTTTTTAAATGTTGTTATTGTTTTGGTTAAGTATTTCTCTAGTTTCATTAATTTTGTACCATTTAGTTTTTTTAGAACCATATTTTAAAATTACATTTGTATTTAATTTTAGTATCCTATTTATTATTTTTATTGTTATCATTATTTGTATCATTCCAATATCATGTCATCCTCTATCTGTAATAATGTCAATGTTTTTTCCAGATCTTCTGTATCGTAATTTGCATTAATACTCAGGTACGTACTATTTTCCTTAAGAACTTTATAATTTATAATGCTTTTTTTTGAGTACCTCGTGAAAGTTAAGAAATATCATGTAATTTCATGAATATGGCATTGATTTGATTTCAAGGTTCGCAGAAAATCATCCTGCACAGTTGTTACCTCAGCTATAAGACTCATTGTGCAAACCTTTTGTTAATACAAGGATGGGAATGTATCGTAAGCAACAACTTCATCCAATTTTACGCCAAACAGTGTTTAACTTATGTGGCTGACGATTTTTTATTTACTTTCTAAATTGCATTTCTACAACTCTCTCTCATTTTGGAATTTTACGGTCGGAACAATAATCACTTATGTGGGGAGAATGATGCTTTATTTACATCTCTGTGTTACATTTCCACGACCCTCCTCCCATTTTGAAGTATCACAATTACAGCACAACTGCCATGTGTTAATTTAATTACAACGCGTGAAGATGAATGTGGTGTATACTGCAGTTGTACGAAGAACGTATCAATTCTATTCAGTGTAAATTGATGTCTAGTGACAAATAGATATAAAATGACAGCTGTGACTGAGAAATTAGTTCCCGTGTAATATTTCTTCTTACTTCAAGAAATTTTTCAATTGAATATAAAAAAAAAACCCTGTATGTGATTTCCTTTCAAGTTGTGTGTTCTTGAGCAATGGTTTTAAATACACACTCTGCACTCTGTGTTAATGATTTCAAACACTTGTTTTAAGCATTAGTTTCTGTTCAGTTGACATAACATTTTGGAAATACAGTTTTTCGAAGTGAATTTTACACCAGGTTCTTTATTTTCCAGTGTTTCTAATTCATTATACTTTTCTTTGATTTTTTTAAAAGATTAATTTTTATTCTTTTGACTTTACAGAAGATAATTTTTTGCAAAAAATGTACATAAAAGGTAACTTTATCAAACAAACACTATGAAGTTGGTGTGGGAAACAAGACCGCAAAATGCAGAACTCCTGATGTTTGCGGTCACAACAGGCAAATTCATTCTGCTCTTGCTTTCTCCGAGTAAATGGTCTGAGTGGTTTGAGGTACTTGGCCGGATTATCGA
Source organism: Diploptera punctata (assembly GCA_030220185.1). Classification (NCBI taxonomy): domain Eukaryota; kingdom Metazoa; phylum Arthropoda; class Insecta; order Blattodea; family Blaberidae; genus Diploptera; species Diploptera punctata. The sequence goes on from JASPKZ010006855.1 coordinate 5,344, forward strand.
GAGGGATGTAAAATGAGTGTTACTGGAGCATTTCTACTTTTATTACTGTTATTAACTTAAATATTGTTAACGGCAAATCTCTCAATTATATTTCAGGTGATCTGAAATCACGTGGCAACAACTAATAAACAAATATTACGTACTAACTAATCACCCGGCGTCCGCTGCTGCTACTAAATAAATGTTAAAGTGTTTTATACTTCCCCGGGAATCTTGCTTATCCCGATCTTCTTGTCATCAATAAAAGAGTTATCCGTAAAAGATAAAACACATGCTGTCGCGGACTTTTTTGTAGAGTTTTTTTAAGATGTTTTGCATTCTGTGTACATTAATTGTGGTTGTATTTGTTATGATTTAGGCAGCACGTAAGCCATTTTAAGCGTCAAAATAGGGACTTATATTTCAGTTTTTTTTCACTTACAAAGGGAGAGTTTTTTAAGGGTGAAGGGGTTGTGAGTATTACAACTCCTCTTATAGCCTATGTTCATTCCCGGAATCTCCTGAACATTTTTCAAAAAGCCCCATCTCCAATTGGATGAACGGTATGGCAGAGCTCGCTTGCCCGGGAATCTGCTTATCCCGATCTTCTTGATATCAATGGAAGACCAAAAATGGTTATTGTGAGTTATCCTTCTGGTAATAATAGAACATATGCTGTCGCGCAACTTTTTTTTTTTTTTTGTAGAATTGAGCGCTAAACTTGGTCGTAGGAGGACAGTAGTTAGATTCCAAGCCCACCCGATTCTAAGATATGTTCGAAATGAAAAATAAGATGGGCTATATAGTATTGTTTTTCTTTTGTTTGAGTTTCTAAAGCGGACGCCAGTATGTTAGACAGGCGAATTAGAAAATAAATCTAATAGACTGCGATACAGGGTATAAAAAAAAAACCCTCCTGATAATTCTTCTTCTTCTTCCACTTTTCTTTTCTTTCTTCACTTCACGGGCTAGGCAAATTGTCTGTTCCGCCTCACAGTTCTTCTGTCCATCTTTTTCATTGACCTTCCTACATTCCTTGAACCCTCTTGGCTTGTTAGTTGAATGCTGCTCTTGGTAATCTTGATACTGAGTCATTCGTTCCACATGTGTAAAACATTTCTCTCTAGTTATTATCTGATTTTTTTCTCATTCAATGGATATAGTTTATTTAACTCGGTTCCTCATTCCGATCCATATTTGTGCAGCCTTTTGTTCTTTTAAGGAAGTTCATTTCTGCGCTTTTGTATTCTACTTTGCAATTTTTTTGTCATTACCCAGTTTCGGCTCCCATAAAGTAATGCAGGAACTGCCAATGTTTTATATAAAACTTCATTATCTAGTATCTCTTCTTGTTTTATTCTTATATGTTTTATGTACAGTTGTCCGCACATCATTTGAAATTTTCGACAGTTTCATATGTATGGCTCTCTTCAGTTTTGTGTGTTTATAGTAAAACTTTACAACCCAATAATTAAAATTTGTTACTTGTTCCAGAGGTTTGTTGTCTATTTACGATTTTTTGATCTTATATGATCGTTTCCCCAAAATGCCATTATTTTTGTTTTTTCTTTTGATATTTGATAATCTGATAATTTAAAAGCTATATTACATTATTCAAATCATCATCATCATCATCATCATCATGCCAGGGATTAGGCAATTGGCCCGTTCCGATCTGTCATAATGCATCAGCCCAACGTCTTCTAGGTCTTTCCAACATCACGCCTTCCTCCTTGCTTGATATTTTCTTGCTAACAATGGATATCTTCCTTACTCATTCCATCCATTATGATCAGTCCATTTCTGTCTGTTAATTTGGTGACTTTTATCCAATAAAGGCTTGTGTACTTTCATTCTTCTCTTCATATCCTCATTTCTTATTCTATCAAGTCTTGTACATCCTTTAACTTGTCTTAGGAACCGCATCTCTGCCGTCTGTATCTTCTATCCTTCTTGTCTTTTCACTGGAGCCCAAGTTTCACATCCATACAATATTGTGGGAACCGCCATAACCTTATACATTTTTATCTTGGTTTCTTTTCTACTTTATGTTTTGAATGTTCTCTTTATTGTTCCACACACCGTCTGAATGTATTATTTTTTTGGAGTCCAATATCTATCTCTTTTTCCACATTGTAGGCCAACATCACAGCCCAAATATTTGAAACTAGACCAACTGTTCTATACTTTTACTATTAAATTAAATCCATAGTCAGAATTACATACAATAATTTTGTATAATATATTTAAATATAATATAATATTTTTCTATTAAAATAATTACATACATGCTCTTTGTGAAACAATGGAAGGAAAAACCTGTTTTTAAAACCAAATATATCAATCTTCAATGTTTGCAGATGACGTAAGTATAAAGCGCTTTAGTTGTGCCCAGTGGTGGAGTGATATTTGATAATGAAACTTCTACACAATGAGAACATTAAAGTTTTCTGTAACTTTTTGACTGGACTGACTACAGTCAGTTGCCCAGCTCATTCCAGCATCACTTAGAACGAGTGTTTTTCAACCTTTGGATTGATGTGTGGTCGAAAATACGTAACAGGGTTGGTTTGTGTACAAGTTAACACATTAGTCAAAGTGGAACGGATATCTTTAAACTGACGAATTAAAAGAAACGTGATTTTGAAGAGTGTGATTTTATAAATTTAAGTATTTGTTACTACTTTTAATAACAGATTTATATTGTGAATTAAATTAACTGGCTGGAAAGAAACATTTTTTTTTTATTACTTGGTTGGACTATTTATTTTCTTTTTAGTATCTTGACTAATATTGGTACAATGTTTGGTAGTGGTAATCCAAGATTCCACTCCCATACAAAAGGACAGGGACAAGCCATTGTTGTTATAAAAATTTAATTTTGTGTTTTTTATGGGCTTTATTATTCAATGTTCTATTTATTTACTCGCATTCTTCACAATGGAAACTCGGTACGGACTTAACCAAACACGACCTCAGCCTCGTTGAATTAAGGACAAACGATTTGGTATTAAAGGATCGGATTAATGTGGGAACTTGGAATGTCTAGAGGACTAAACACAAAAGAAGAAGAAATAATTTCAGAGAACTAAATAAGAAAAATATAATTGATTTAGCACTACTTTATTTTTCTTCTCCACCAAAAATTACCTGGTCCTCCAGGTTGGGGGTTGATGCATCAATCCAGCTTCCTGTTTCGTCATCAAAAACATAACAATGCCAAAAAGCCTAATATGTTAGTGACATCCAGAGGAGAATGAAAAATGTTTTAATCAATACATACTTGTTGCTAACAGAAAAAAAAAGAAAGGAACATATAATATATAATAACTCATAAAATAAATGTCTCACAAGAATAAAACTTAAACACGTCATTATGTATCAAGCAGGGAATGTTTGTACAAAACCTCAATTCTCTAGCTAAAAAAATGTACAAAATAAAAATTTCACTCATCACCCCCCCCTTAAGATGCAAAAGAGAGAGTGGGGTGTGGAAAGAAACGGGAAGCTACCATACGTATATACTTACTTACTCACTCGGACTATCGAACCCGTACGTTCATGGCCGCTAGGACATAAGCTCTCCATACATCCCTATCCTGAGCTAAATCTTTCCAATCATTCCCTGCATAATCTAATTCCCTCAAACCATAGTTAATGCTGTTCTCCCACCTCATTCTTGGTCTACCAACTCTGCGTTTTTCCTCTAGCTTTCCTACAAGAAGCTTCCATGCACGTCTTTCATTCCCCATACGCGCAACATGCCCTGCCCATCGCAGTCTACGAGACTTAACTGTTCTTATTATATGTGGCTTCCTATAAAAACCACGTAGTTCATTGTTATGTAGTCTTCTCCATTCACCTCTCTGTTCATCTCTCTTTGGTCCAAAAATTTTTCTAAGAACTTTATTCTCAAATACTCGTAATCTCCTTTCCTCCCTTAAAGTAAGAGTCCACGTTTCGCACCCATATAATATAACTGGTAGAATAATTGTTTTATATATTTTCAATTTAACGTTTTTTGAAAGGAGTTAGGACATCAAGAGTCTCTGCAATGCATAATAGCACGCATTTCCAGAATTGAGCCTATGTTTAATTTCTTTGTGCATCTCATTTCTATTTGTGATTATTGTTCCTAGGTATTTGAATTCAGCCACTTCCTCAAAATTTCCCTCATTTGTCATTAGCTGTCCATTTCCATTATATAATGAATTTCTACGTGTGACCATATATTTAGTTTTATTGATATTTACTTCCGTCCTAATTTCTTAGTGTTACTCAATAGTGTGTGCGTGTTGTCCTTTAGTATCTCCTCGCTATCGACCAGCAATACTACATCATCAGCATAAACTAACAGCTTATTAATATTTAATAACTCGTAAAATAAATGTCTCACAAGAATGAAACTTAAACACATCATTATGTATCACGCAGTGAATGTCTGTACAAAACATCAAGTCTCTAAGCTCAAAACATGTAGAAAATAGAAAATTTCGTCATCACCCTGCTTAAGATGCAAAAGAGAGAGTGGGGCGTGGAAAGAAACGGGAAGCTACCACACCTATACATCCCTAATAAAGCTGCAATCATGGCATCATGAGTCTTACCATCGTTAAGGAAAGAATGGAGAATGTTGAATTTGCAGTGAAATACCTGCTTTTGGACAGAACGCTATGAATTAATATTTCCACGAGAATTTCCTTAGAAAATTTGTTAAAAATATGTTATGTGTTGGAAGCAAATAGTGTGTCGCTGAATGACTGCGTGTTTTGGAAAGGACTCTGTTATACAACATGACAGTGACAAATTTAAGGCAGTCATTTTCCACACCATTATGCGCTTAATTGTGCGCACATTAATAATTTTTTATTAAAATATTTGATAATCCATCATTGTCATTTCATACCAAAACTTTTGTCATTTTATGATTGATTCTATCTTCAAATCATGAAGCATTCTTCTTCAGCACATATTTCTTCCGTAAGTTTGGAGATAAATGTTAGCATATAAATTTAAATTAATAGCCAATAGATATAATTGTAAAATATCAATAAATAAGTCAAAAGTAATGGCATTTATTGGTAAATATGGAATTAGATCAAAAATTGTACTGGATAACAAAATAATAGAACAAGTATCACATTTCCCATATTTAGGATGTGATATAACTTATAGAGAAAATAAAGATATAGAAAATAAAGTAAATACATTTCAGGCTATTTGTGGAACCATAAAAAGAACCTTAGGTCGGAAAACAAGGAAAGATACGAAACTTAAATTATATAAACAATGGCTGTTCCTTTGTTGTTGTATGGAAGTGAAAACTGGATAATGAAATCAAGGGATAAAAGCAGGATACAGACAGCGGAAATGCTGTTTTTACGTAATGTGAAAGGATGCACAAGAGCGGATAGAATAAGGAATGAAACTATACGAGAAGTATTAAATATATATAAAATTGAAGATAAAATCAGCGAAAATAATAAGAAATGGACAGAACACTTAATGAGAATGAACAACGAAAGAATACCAAAAAGAACCTTCCTGTATAATCCCAGAGGAACAAGAGATGTTGGCCGACCACGTAGAAGATAGACTCCACTTTTAACTTCGGCGGAACAGGCTGCATAGCCTAAACCTTGTAGTATAAGAAAGAAGAAGTTTGGAGATTGTCGCTAATTTTACCACCCAAGTATTATCACAGCACACAGAATGACGCGTGAAATTTGTATTCTCTACATATTTTGAGCTTAGAGACTTGAGTTTTTGTACAAACATTCACTGCATGATACATAATGACGTGTTTAAGTTTCATTCTTGTGAGACATTTATTTTATGAGTTATTAAATGAGGAAAGAAATCCAATTGAGATTTCATAATGCCATAGCCAAACCTGCTCTACTATACGGAAGTGAATGCTGGACACTTCGAGCAAAAGATAAATCCCGCATTAATAGTTCACAAATGAGATTCCGATCACTAACTGGAGTAACATTAAGTGATGAGATAAGGATGCAGTGGAATAGTAGGGAAATGGTTGAACATATACAAAATTATCATAAGTAATGCCACGAGTGATTTCCAAATTATCGATAAATTCACGACTCACGAAGTGAGGAGTGAATTTATCTAGAGAATTTGGAAATCAAGAGTGGCATTTGTTAGGACTATTTAACGAATAAAATTAAGCTGTTTGCTCACAAATCATTATTTAACTATAGTTATTTTAAAATATTTATATATTTAATGTAAACGGCGATGTTTGAAAACAAATGAGAAGCGATAGATACGCTTCAACTGCTTCTTTTGTTTATCACTGCAACCAGATCATACTATTTATTGCCAAAGGAACGCAATATTGTAAGAATGCTCTCTAGTGGAGAAAAAATGAAACACATCAAACTGTATATTAATTCATTTCTGATGTCGTATGATGTAAATATGACAATTATATTTTTCTGGATTGTTACCTGGGAAAAAATACATTTAAGAAAGTGCAAACAGTGGTTTCTTTTTGGTGGTATAATCAATTGCTACAAATGTTTTTATATTAACTCCCGCATGCGGCATGTGTTGTCATTCACGCACTATATATACAATCTGGTAGCCGTATTTCTCATAGGCTCTGTCACTGCAAAATAATGGTCAGACCTGTTCAGAATATTAAAAAGGAGGAGCTTTGTTTAATATGGTAATTATAACAGTGATAAATATTTCGTGAAACACGACTCTGATTGGTTGTAAAACAGAAATCATTGAAAAGTGATTGGCCATTGAGTCCCATTTGGGGCATGAGTTAAATAGTCAGATTAAATGGTTGCAACACGTCCAGAGAATGTCAAATTCCCGTTTACCAAAGATGATTTACCACCTCAACCCTAAAGGCAAAATAGACCTCGGAAGACCCTTCAACCGATGGAAAGATCAGTTTTTGTAGTCGCAGAACGGGCATAATCACCCAATACTGCATTCGGAAGAAGAAGAAGAAGAAGATTAAATATTATATTTAAAAAAAATTGCATATATTATAATTAAATGGGCTCCATGATTTTTTATTAAAAGTCTGATTTTTTTTACAAGACTCCTAAAATCCCTCCATGGTATCTTTAACTTGTCGTGGTGGAGTGGCTTGCGTGCTTAAATGATCCTGAGAGCTATGCCGATAGGGTTACCCATGCCGGACTGGTCGAAGGTGATAAGCCAGACGAAAAAATGTACCTTGATCGAAAGAGTGACGATCTTTCACCGTAAAAATACAACCGTCAAGAAATGCGGACATGGGTTCAACTGGGGTAAAATTTTCCGGAGGTCAAATAGTCCCCCATTCGGTTCTCCGGGCGGGGACTACTTCAGGGAACCCATGCCAAAAGGAAAGGAGATTACAAGTAATTTGAGAATAAAGTACTTAGGAACATTTTTGGACCAAAGAGACATGAACAGACATGTGAATGGAGAAGACTGCATAACAATGAACTACATGGACTTTATAGGAAGCCAGATATAATTAGAGCAGATAAGTCTCGTAGACTGCGATGGGCAGGACATGTTGCGCGTATGGGGAATGACAGACTTGCATGGAAGCTTCTTGTAGGAAAGCCAGGGGGAAAACGCCCAGTTGGTAGACCAAGAATGAGGTGAGAGAATAACATTAACTATGATTTGAGGGAAGTAGATTATACAGGGAATGATTGGAAAGCATTAGCTCAGGATAGGGATGTATGGAGAGTTTATGTCCGAGCGGCCATGAACCTACGGGTTCGATAGTGTCAGTGAGTAAGTAAGTAAGTAGAGGAGACTTGGTAGATAAAGTTTTGATAAGGAACCCATGTCCGAAAACGTACCATTTTGATGTAAAATAAGTTTGAAGATCGGGACACAAATGGGCAGATATCGTGTGTCTTGTGTTTCAGAATAAGTATTACAGACTTCTAGGGGTTGTGCCACACCTGTCGAGACGGAGGAAGATCTTCTTTCACGAGTTCTGGCGGCAGCAGAAATTACCGAGCACGTACCAGGTCTTGTGGGACGTGTGTATGAAAACATGCGTCGCAGGTACACTTTGTGCATCGATTAACAGGGTCGCCACATGGAACCACACTTGTAATACAATAATTATGATTCAATTTGCAAAATGGTTGGCACGCCACTGAATATTTCAAATTAAAATGGAAATAATATGACAGAGACTGTAACGGGCAACGGGTATGCGCCTTTAGCTCACTGGTTTATAGCAGTCTTACTATCGACGCAAATATAAGATTGATGCATCACGTTCGAAACTACCTACAGTATATGTACATGATTATTTTTTCCTTCCTTCCCTTATTATTCCGATTCAATCGTTTTGAGACCGGTCTGTGAAGAATGGATGTTGGGGCCACTTGGTGTTGGGATAGGCCCTCGGGGGCCACTTGGTGTTGGGATATGCCCTCGGGAACCACATGGTGTTGAGTTAGGCCCTCTTGGGCCACATGGTGTTGGTTAGGCCATCGGGGGCCACTTGGTGATGGGATAGGCCCTCGGGGGCCACTTGGTGTTGGGATAGGCCCTCGGGGTCCACTTGGTGTTGGGATAGGCCCTCGGGGGCCACTTAGTGTTGGGATAGGCCCTCGGGGGCCATTTTGTGTTGGGATAGGCCCTTGGGGGCCACTTGGTGTTGGGATAGGCCCTCGGGGGCCACTTTGTGTTGGGATAGGCCCTCGGGGGCCACTTAGTGTTGAGTTAGGCCCTCGGGTGTCCCTTGGTGTTGGGTTAGGCCCTCAGGGGCCACTTGGTATTGGTATAGGCCCCCAGGGGCCACTTGGTGTTGAGGTAGGCGCTCAGGGGCCACTTGGTGTTGGGATAGGCCCTCAGGGGCCACTTGGTGTTGGGTTAGGCCCTCGGGGGCCACTTGATGTTGGTTAGGCCCTCGGGGGTCACTTGGTGTTGGGTTAGGCCCTCGGGTGTCACTTGGTGTTGGGTTAGGTCCTCGGGGGCCACTTGGTATTGGGATAGGCCCTCAGGGGCCACTTGGTGTTGGGATAGGCGCTCAGGGGCCACTGGGACTTGGGATAGGCCCTCGGGGATACTTGGTGTTGGGATAGGCCCTCGGTGGCCACTTGGTGTTGGGATAGGCCCTTGGTGGCCACTTGGTGTTGGGATAGGCCCTCGGTGGCCACTTGGTGTTGGGATAGGCCCTCGGTGGCCACTTGGTGTTGGGATAGGCCCTCTGTGGCCACTTGGTGTTGGGATAGGCCCTCTGTGGCCACTTGGTGTTGAGATAGGCCCTCGGGGGCCACTTGGTTTTGGGTTAGGCCCTCGGGGGCCACTTGATGTTGGTTAGGCCCTCGGGGGCCACTTTGTGTTGGGTTAGGTCCTCAGGGACCACATGGTGTTGAGGTAGGCTCTCTTGGGCCACATGGTGTTGGTTAGGCCCTCTTGGGCCACATGGTGTCGGTTAGGCCCTTGTGGGCCACTTCGTGTTCGGTTAAGCCCTCGGGGGCCACTTTGTGTTGGGTTAGGCCCTCAGGGGCCACTTGGTGTTGAGTTAGGCTCTCTTGGGCCACATGGTGTTGGTTAGACCCTCGGAGGCCACTTGGTATTGGATTAGGCCCTCAGAGATCACTTAGGGTTGGGTTAGGCCTTCGGGACCACTTGGGGTTAGGTTAGGTTCGGTTCGGTTACCCTATGTAAGGTTATGTTAGGTTTGGTTTGATTAGTTTCGGTTCGGTTATATTAGGTTAGGTTAGTTGAGGTTCGGTTCGGTTAGTTTGGTTAGATTATGTTAAGTTACAATCGGAAAGCATCTGTGTGTGTGTGTGTGTGTGTGTGTGCGTGCTCGCGTGTATTCACGTGTTAATGTTTGCATATTCGTGAGTATGTGTCCGTGTGCGTTGATGAGAGAGAAAAAAATACCATACGACTTGTACTGGCGTCTACCCTGTTTACCTTCCACGTCTCTTGCTCCCTAAAACGCCCATCAACAGACACGAAGGTTGTTCCTTGAGGATGGCATCTATTCGGATACCGCTCCGCATACATGACAGCAGCTCTTGCACCATTACCTTGTGCTACATCATAAATCACTTGCATATCGCCAAGTTCAGCATAAGTGTTAAGATGTTCCACGATGCTTTCATGCAATGTGACTGACACTGAAGTAACTTCTAATCAGATGTCAATGTCATCAACAATATGGCAATAGCTATTTTGCGCATGCCCATACAGAATGAATCTCAGTGTCAACATATCATAGTGCACACGTAAAAAATAGAAAAAATAAAAAAAAGGAGGCTTGCCGTGATTTGAACAATCGGTGTTCGAATCTCAAATACATCGCTTTAACCATTAAGCCACATGTTAACTACGCCAGAATCTGCGTGTTTTACTCTGAGCTAAAGGTCTCGTGCGTACCGATTCTATTGTAAATGGTACAGTGGCGTGCAATCATCTGCTAAGTTCGACATTTTAAGGAATTTGATAACCCAATATTTCATAAACGTTGTTGATGTATCTCGGAATTAATACTAAGATCTGAAGTATAATTGTCTATCCTACTTTGCTCTCCTGTTGATTTATCATAAGTAATGTGCCACGAGTGATTTCCAAATTATCGATAAATTCACGACTCACGAAGTGAGGAGTCAATTTATCCAGAGAATTACAAAAATTATTAATGGCTATTTAACTGATGTTGCAAATGTAGTCAATGACCAATCACGTGTCAATGAATTCTGTTTTACAACCAATAACCGTCGTGATTCACCTCGCTCTCATTATCGATTTATCTTTATCAGCTCCTGCTTTTGTGATAAGAAAGCTCCTCCTTTTTAATGTTCTGAACAGGTTAAAGCATTATTTTTCTCCAAACAAATACATTGAATATAGCAAATGATGAAAAGATTCCTTGATTTTACTGAGTTGTTTACTAAAAAAAATAAACGAATAACCCGTAATATTGATTATGATATATAGTTTCATGGGTTTCATTATTTCTCTACTTGGGTGCACTCTTACAATATTGCGATCTTATTTGGCAATAAATAATATGATCAAGCAGCAGTGAATGAACATAACCTCACATTTCTGATTTGTTTTCAAACATCGCCGTTTACATTAAATATATAAATATTTTAAAGCACCGGTAACTATAGTTAAACAATGATTTTGTGAGTAAACAGCTTAATTTTATTCGTTAAATAGTCCTAACAAATGCCACTCTTGATTTCCAAATTCTCTAGATCAGTTCACTCCTCACTCTCGTGAGTCGTGAATTTATCGATAATTTGGAAATCACTCGTGGCATTACTTATGATAAATGGATTAATATTGTTAGGAGGATCTATAGTAATACAAAAGCTAAAGTAAAAATACAGAATAATTTAACAGAAGAATTCACAGTGAATAAAGACCTTAAGAAGGGATGCAGTTTATCACCAATTATTTTTAACATTTATTTAGACCAGGCTCTTAACTTATGCCATAAAAAATGTTCTGAAATGGGTATTCCTATAGGAGGAAAAGTACTGCAATCATTGGTGTTGTTGCAGATGATCAAGTAATTTTTGTAGGGGATGAAGATGATATGAAATATATGATAAATAAAGTAATGTAAGAATATAAAAAAATGGGGACTGAATATAAATTTACAGAAAACAAAATATATGTATTTGGGAAAGGATGTGGATGACCTCATACTCAAAACAGGGAAAATAAAAAAATGTGAATTTTTTTAAATATCTTGGGTCAATAATTACAAGTTTAGGTACCTGTGAGAGAGATGTACAGACTAAAATTGCAATGGCAAAAAAATGAAACTAAAACATTACATGGAATAATTTGGAATAAAAATATTACAAAGGAAACTAAAATGAAAAATTTATAAGAGCATAATACAGAATATTTTGTCATATGGAAGTGAAACTTGGTCTTTGACGGAATTACAAAAGAATAAAATTAGAACAGTTGAATTTGATTATTTTAGAAGAAGCCTCCAAAAAACAAGACAGGATAAAATAAGAAATGAATTCCTTTGGAGAGAAATGAATGTCACCACATCTGTTGTTAACAGGATTAAAAATCAAACGCTTAAATGGTATGGCCATGTACAAAGAATGGAAAATGAAAGATGGCCAAAAAAATATATACCAATGGTCACCCCCTGGAAGAAATAAACGTGGCAGACCAAGATGGAAATGGAAAACCTACGTCAGAACTATAATGGATGCTAGGAATTTGGAAGAGGGTGATCGGAATGATAGACCCTGCTGCGATGAGCAGGAAATGTGGCAGGATCACATTGCTTATCGGATAATGCAAACATCCAAATTTTAATCTTGAATCGAGTTTTGAACGATGTAACGTTGCCTTGTACGAGTGGATTGTTTATACTTGTAAGCCACTTCTGAGGTTGGGGCGTCTGAAAGGCGGGGTTACGTTGCCCCGATGATATGATGGGTGATGATGACTATTTAACTCATGCCACAAATGTTAGTCAATGACCAATCACGTTTCAATGAATTTTGTTTTACAACCAATTACAGTCGTGTTTCACCTCGATCTTTATCGATTTATCTTCATCAGCTCCTGCTTTTGTGATAAAGAAAGCTCCTCCTTTTTAATGTTCTGAACAGCACAGAACATTATTTTTCTCCAACAAATACATTGAATATAGCAAATAATGAACAGATTCCTTGATTTTACTGAGTTGTTTACTAAAAAAATAAATGAATAACCCGTAATGTTGATTATGATATATAGTTTGATGTGTTTCATTACTTCTCCACTTGGGTGCACTCTTACAATATTGCGATCTTATTTGGCAATAAATAATATGATCTAGTTGCAGTGAATGAACATAACCTCACATTTCTGATTTGTTTTCAAACATCACCGTTTACATTAAATATATAAATATTTTAAAATAACTATATTTAAATAATGATTTGTGAGTAAACAGCTTAATTTTATTCGTTAAATAGTCCTAACAAATGCCACTCTTCATTTCCAAATCCTCTAGATAAATTGGAAATCACTCGTGGCATTACTTATGATATCAATATGAATGATGATGATTGCGATGGACATATGATTTCGGGGACCGTTTAGACCTTAAAGTTTTCCTGACATTTGTCTTAGAGGTGAGGAAAAACCCTGATAAAAACCTCACCCAGAAAAACTGTCCCGACCGGGGATGAACCCGGGCCCGCTGCGTGAGAAGGCAGCACGCTACCCCGAGACCACAGCGGTGGACTGCAAACATCCAAATTTTACTCTTGAATGGAGTTTTGATCGACGTAACATTGCCTTCTCCGAGTGGATTGTTGGTAACATAGCAACGATTGAATGGTTTAAAATTTCGGATGGAAAATGACGGTTTCTGCAGAACAGCTAGCGATTGGAAAATATTAGCTCAGGATAGCGATATATGTAGTGCTTGTGGCCATGAACCCTCAGGATTTGGGATATGGAAGTTAGGTAAGTTTGAATACATTCATTATACAAATAATTAACATTAGAATAAAGTAATTAATTTTGAACAGAGAAAAAATATATCGAAAATATAGTGAAAAAAGAATGCAAAATTATAAAAAAAGTTTTAGGTCCACAAGTCATAGGTGAAGCATTTAGACTCAGAAGTAAAAAGGAAATAAAAATATATACAGACATTCATAGTGATATTAGAAAACGAAGGTTAAAATTGTATTACTTACTTACTCACTGGCACAATCGAACCCGTAGGTTCATGGCCGCGCGGACATAAGCTCTCTATACATCCCTATCCTGAGCTAATGCTTTCCAATCATTCCCTGTATAATCTACTTCCCTCAAATCATAGTTAATGTTGTTCTCCCACCTCATTCTTGGTCTACCAACTGGGCGTTTTCCTTCTGGCTTTCCTACAAGAAGTTTCCATGGACGTCTTTCATTCCCCATACGCGCAACATGTCCTGCCCATCGCACTCTACGAGACTTAACTGTTCTTATTATATCTGGCTTCCTATAAAGACCATGTAGTTCATTGTTATGTAGTCTTCTCCATTCACCTGTCTGTTCATCTCTCTTTGGTCCAAAATTTTCCTAAGTACTTTATTCTCAAATACTTGTAATCTCCTTTCCTCCCTTAAAGTAAGAGTCCATGTTTCGCACCCATACAATATAACTGGTAGAATAATAGTTTTATATATTTTCAGCTTAACGTTTTTTGAAAGGAGTTGGGACATCAAAAGTCTCTGCAATGCATAATAGCATGCATTTCTAGCATTGAGCCTATGTTTAATTTCTTTGTGCATCTCATTCCTATTTGTGAGGTTAAAATTGTATGGCCATATTAAACGAATGAACTCAAATAGGCTTACAAAACAGATAATGGAATTCTACGAAAACAGAAGTAAAGCTCCAGTGGATACTATGAAGTGGATTGATGAAGTCAAAAAGGACTTACAATTGGCAGGAATTACTAAAGAAGATATCCCAAACAGAGATATATTTAGAATTAAGGTGAATAAGTGGCAAGTTGACCATGAGGACAAACCGAAGAAAAAACTGGAACAACTTGGACAGATGATAGAAAACAAGCTCATAGCAAAAGAATGAAAGAAATTTGGGCTCAAAGGAAACGCCTCTAAGTACTTTGCATAGTCCTACATGGGCTCATCCGCAATTAAAAAAAAAAAGTAAAGTGATCCCACTACAGGCCTCAGGAGGCCCTTGGGGTAGTAGGAGGTTAAGGCTCCCACTTTTGCTGGACAATCGGAACTTGACGTCAGCCGGGTTATCAGCCCTGAGTGACGACCGCCTTTACCCCAGAACAAGCGTAAGGTACTCATTTCCGTTAGAGGTTGAGTCGACCCCAGGGCCATAGTGCCGCCAGAAGGTTTGGATCAGTTTAACAATACTGACATCACTGGGACTCGAACCTTGGACCTTCTGGCTTGTAGAGCAGTGCCTTAACCACTATGCTACGGCGCGCCCATACAGTAACTGCAGCGTGTCCATAATATGTGTATCAGATCCATATTTAATGTTCGAAAATACGATCACATTTCTCCATTATTCCACGAATTGTCATGGCTACATCTAAAAGAGAGAAGAAAATCGCACTGTCTAATTCTCCTATTTAAGATCCTACATACCTCGATTCCCAATTATTTATCATCCCGTTTCCAGTATCTATCCTCAAACCATAACTTTAACACAAGATCACAACATAGTCTCTTACTTAATATACCGCAACATAGGACATCACATCACTCCATGTCATATACCATCTCCACTTCTCGCAACTGGAATTCCCTACCACAAGAAATAAGGGGCTGCCGGACATTGGCATCTTTTAAAAGAAATCTAAATTTATATTTGCTCTAAACTCGACTTCATTATTATCCAGTGTAAGATATATATATTAATTGGTGTTTCCCGTATAATGTATCATATTTATATTATTATTATTATTATTATTATTATTATTATTATTATTATTATCGTATCATTATTGTTATTACCCTATGAAATGTTGTTTGTACATGACATTTACATTGCTACATTTATTGTATCTTTAACTGTTTATAATTAGTACAGTGTATATCTATATTTGTCGAATATTTATTTGTATTTGTGCTGGTTGAGTGGAAGAGAGGGCCTTATGGCCTTAACTCTGCCAGAATAAATAAAGTATTATTATTATTATTATTATTGTTATTATTATTATTATTATTATTATTATTAATATATACACTTCTTATTAGACACTGCAACTTTATTTAGTTGAATATTCAGGTCTTTTTAAAGATTTATATCCAACGCTACCTATCACTGATGTAACTAATCCATTTTTTCATATTTAACTAGGTAATGCCCGGAGTTCGCTTCTACGCCTAAATCAATTAATGGCTGAAATTTCTATTTTCTACATGTTTTGAGCTAGAGACTTGATGTTTTGTACAAACATTCACTGCGTGATACATAATGATGTGTTTAAGTTTCATTCTTGTGAGACATTTATTTTATGAGTTATTAAATATTATATTTTTTAAAAAAATACTTACATACTCACTGACACTATCGAAACCGTAGGTTCATGGCCGCGCGGACATAAGCTCTCCTCTAAGCAAAATTTGTCGACTTTTCCCGTCCTAGTACTACCTTGGTTTCCTAGATGTCAGTATGAGGCGGAACGCTGACCACGTACCACTCAAAAATGACATCTACACGAAAACAAGTATAACTAAATTAGCATGGTAAAAATTCTTCCCTGTAGGGGGAAACGCCTAAATCTCTGTAAAGGAAAAACATAGGCTTACAATACAAAAAAAAAATATTTTTACTATTATTATGATTTATTATTATTATTATTATTATTATTATTATTATTATTATTATTATCATCATTATTATTATTATTTTAGGACCAAAAATTAAGCCTACAACATTGTATAATGAGAATTAAGTCGTCTGACTCCATTTTGTCTTGGTTCAACAATACAAACAGCTGTGCTGCACCCAAAAATGTTGATATGGGTGATGGTAGAAGAACTTGGACCCGGAAGACGACCCACAACTCTCACTGGGACAGCGTTTCAAGTTGCAGGACAAAGGACAGTAACTGCTTGAATAAAGAACTAATTTCATTTGAATTGAGGAGTTGAATGGAATAAGGGCACAATTAAAAAATATACGTTTTGAGATATTAGCAACTGATATAGGCCTATAACTAAATACATAACATTGTTGTTTATTTCAATTGATACAATCAGCTGCTGTAATCGAGATATCGAATCGAAACTTTTCAGACTGACCAACTACAAAATGGCGAGTACAAAAATGCATTGAACGGAAAAAGGGCAAAACACGAGTTGTGCCCATATCCCATTCAACTCCTCATTTATAAAAATAAGTTAGTGTGTAGGATTAGAATGTAGATACAGAGGCGCAGTAGAGAATTGAGTGTATAAATAAGAAAGAGAAACAGGATAAAAAAGCAAACAACATTTTAAATGGTTCTCATCTAGTTTTTATGATATTTCTGTATGAAATTATATAAAAATAGAACAGATTCTCAATAATAGTAAATTCTTCATATGTGATTGAAAATGCCCAACATCTAATATATAAAAATGTTTGTTTGTTTGTTTGTTTGTTTGTTCGTACTTTATGCGCAGCCATACCGTTGATCCGATTGCGATGGGGTTTTTTGCAAAACGTTCAGGAGATTCCCGGGATGAACATATGCTATAAGAGAGTTGAGATACTCAACTCCTACACCCTTAAAAAAAACACCCTTTGTAGTGAAAAACGTGAAAAAGTCCCTTTTTTACCCTTAAATGGCTTAAGCTGTCTAAACCATAACAAATACACAAAATTAATGTACACAGAATTGAAAATCTCAAAAAATTCTACAAAAAAAGTCCGCGACAGCATATGTTTATCTTTTACAAATAACACATAATAGCCATTTTTGTCTTTCATTGATGTCAAGGGGATCGGGATAAGTAGATTCCCGGGCAAGCATGTGCTGCCATACCATTCATCCAATTGTCATGGGGCTTTTTGCAAAATGTTCAGGCTATAGGTTATAAGAGAGCCCTTCACCCTTAAAAATCACCTTCTGTAGTGAAAAAACGTAAAAAATATGTCGCTTTCTGTAAGCATAAATGGCATACGCTGTATAAACCATAACAAATACACAAAATTATTGTACAAAGAAATGAATATCTCAAAAAACTCTACAGAAAATTCCGCGATAGCATACGTTTATCTTTTAAGGATAACTCACAATAACCATTTTTGTCTTTCATTGATGCCAAGAAGATCGGGATAAGTAGATTCCCGGGCAAGCATTGCAGCGCACGGCGGATATTCTTTTATGGATAACTCAAAATAACGAATTTCGTCTTTCAGCTCATTTACGCCAAGTACATCGGGATGCGTAGATTCACGGGCAAGTCCGGGTAATCAGCACGGGGTATCTAAAAATAATAACGATGTAAATTTGTATTTATCTTCTTCTTCTTCCTTCCAAGTATTAGGCCAAGGCCTGTTACGATCCTATAGAAAATTTTCCCTCCAGTGTTTTGATCCTTCCGGGAAATTCTCGTATAAGACTTGAAAGCATAATAATAGTCCCTTCGATTGTTTGCTGGCCAAAGGAAAGCAAGACCAGTGATGGGGCTGCCATCTTATAGCCTCTGGTCAGGCTTTTCTGGAGAAGAAAAGAAAATAAAGGAAAGAAGAAATGGAAGAAAGGAAAGACTCCCTAGCCCTCGGATGCCATAATAGCGTCGGAGTCGAAAAAAACAAGAGTTAACCAAGAGAGGTTAGATAGTAAAGTTAAAAGAGTGCAAAACACAAGTAAGTGGAAGAAATGTTTTGCACAGCTTGGGCACCTTGTGGTCGCCATCCACATATCCCCTAGATGAGGACCCCTGAGGGAAAATTTGTATTTATTTTTCCTTTAATTATTCTACTAAATGCAAAAACACATCATTTATTTAGGTATAGCAGCGCACGGTGGGTATTAGCTCGTAGAAAATAAAATCATCCATACAGGCTTAACAATAATCTATATTATATAATATCGTAGATTGTCAAGTAAATAATTACCACGTGATGTAAATAAATTTGTAGATATACATTTACTTAGTTATCGTACTTGAAGCACTAAAAATTGCAATTTTATGTGCCTAAAATAACATCAAAATGTATTAAATTAGGGCATATTCAGTAAAACTGGGCATTTTTCAAACTGCAAGCTATAACATCAATGTTACTGGAGCATTCACATTTTCCTTCCCTTGATACTTTGTAAAACAATGAAATTCATCCAATTTACAAGGAAACTGTCATCCATTGCAGCCCAAATCAATCTTAAAATTTCTCTCAGTGAAACGTTGTGATGTACCAAGACCGTGTCAAAAAAATCAAGACAGAAAAACCGAAGCTAGAATCCAACAGTTGGCAACCCACCGCACGGAGCAGATGGTCTCCCTACACGAGTAAGAGTTGAGTGAAGTGAGGCGGGACGCGGTGCGGACAGCAAGTGGTGAGAGTTTTTTCACAAGTGCATTACTTCCTTATAGTTTAAATAAGAGATTTGGCGTTGGAGTTTAATGTCTTGCAGTTAAAAACGGCAGATTTTTTTTAGACACGGTTTTGGTACATCACAACCCTTGTCTTGAAAAAATTACAAGGTAGATTTCTGCATCCAATGTATGGCAGTTCCCTTGTTAGTACTGGTGGTGAATGCGCGCCACCGGACTTTCATTTTGCTAAATTCCGGGCCCAGCTTTTTCCTTGTTGTTCAATTTCTGTTATTATTGTGCTGTGCCGTGTAATTTTTGGTCTTCCACTTTTCATGGGCGGTCACTGTAGATTCCATTCCACAACACTCTTTGACATACTGTCTAGTTCCATTCTGAGAGCGTGTTCAATCTATTACCATTTATGATATTTAAAATCTATCATTTTCTGATATCCGACTTAATATATTTCCAAAACTGTATACATCATTCTCTAGGGAAGGATTCTTACGTCTCGTGCGTAGATCGAAGATTTGAGATACTTTAACTAACTAACTTACGAAATCAGTTGCACTATCGAACCTGTAGGTTCAAGGCCGCGGGGACAAAGCTCTCCATATATCCCTATCCAGAGCTAATGTTTTCCAATCATCACTTGTATAATCTACTTCCCTCAAATCATAGTTAATGTTATTCTCCCACCTCATTCTTGGTCTACCAACTGGGCGTTTTTCCTCTGGTTTTCCTACAAGAAGCTTCCATGCACGTCTTTCATTCCCCATTCGTTCTACATGTCCTGCCCATCGCAGTCTACGAGACTTAACTGTTCTCAATATATCTGGCTTTCTATAAACACCATGTAATTCATTGTTAAGAAGTCTTCTCCATTCCCCTGTATGTTCATCTCTCTTTGGTCCAAAAATTTTCCTAAGAACTTTATTCTCAAATACTCGTAATCTCCTTTCCTCCCTTAAAGTAAGAGTCCATGTTTCGCATCCATATAATATAACTGGTAGAATAATACTTTTATATATTTACTGGTAGACCTTTTATCTCTCGTATAAAGGAACATATGAGAGCATATAACAGAAATTTATAAAAAATTCAAAATATGTTAACCACCTATTCCAATTTAATCATTGTTTCGATCCAAATTTTGAAATTTTACATATTTGTGATAAGGGTAAGAAGTTGGACCTTTTGGAGGCTGTAGAAATTAATAAATTTAAAAGTAGTAAAAAACTGCCCTCAGGGGTCCTCATCTAGGGGATATGTGGATGGCGACCACAAGGTGCCCAAGCTGTGCAAAACATTTCTTCCACTTACTTGTGTGTTGCACTCTTTTAACTTTACTATCTAACCTCTCTTGGTTAACTCTTGTTTTTTCGACCCCGACGCTATTAGGGCATCCCAGGGCTAGGGAGTCTTTCCTTTCTTCCATTACTTCTTTCCTTTATTTTCTTTTCTTCTCCAGAAAAGCCTGACCAGAGGCTATAAGATGGCAGCCCCATCACTGGTCTTGCCTTCCTTTGGCCAGCAACCAATCGAAGGGACTATTATTATGCTTTCAAGTCTTATACGACAATTTCCCATACGGGAAAATTTTCTATAGGATCGTAAGAGGCCTTGGCCTAATACTTGGAAGGAAGAAGAAGAAGATATATTTTCAGTTTAACGTTTTTTGAAAGGAGTTGGGACATCAAGAGTCTCTGCAATGCATAATAGCACGCATTTCCAGAATTGAGCCTATGTTTAATTTCTTTGCGCATCTCATTCCTATTTGTGATTATTGTTCCTAGGTATTTGAATTACTTTACAGCACATAATATAATGTTCACATGTTCCATTCCGAAACCTGATGATTCAATTTCTATCTTACAAACGATGACTCTGTGTATATCAGGAGAGAAATATGTCCAAACATAATGCAAATTCCACAAAACTAATTTACACAAATTCAGCCATCCACATCTAGTTTCAAAATTTCTACAATGAAAACACAAAAGGAAAATTATTAATTTAAAACTTTTATTCATCGAATCCTGTGGTCCAGTGCAGCGCAGACATAAGCTCTCCATACATCTATATCCTGAGATAATTTCCAAACATTCCCGCTGTAATTTATTTACTTCAGATGCTATTATCCCACTTCATACTTGGCCTTCCCACAGAATGATTTCCACATTGTTTTTCCTACAATAAGTTTCCATTCCTCTCGTCCATTCACAAAATGTCCCAAATGTCTTGTCCATCGGAGTCTAAGAAACTTAACTCCTCATATTATATCTGGTTTTCTATCAAGATCATGGAGTTCACTCTTAAGTAGCTTTCTCCATTCACCTGACTACATGTCTCTGATTGGTCAATAGATCTTCCCATGTACTTTATTCACAAATACCCACTTTTCTTATGTCTTGAAGTAAGAGAACTGTTTCGCATCCTTTTAATATACAACTCGAAGAATCACAATTTTATGTTTTATTAATTTAACATTTTTCAGAGAATTTCAGACAAGAGTCTCCGTCATATATAATAAGGCCTATATCATGCGTTTCCAGAGTTGATCCTATGCATAATTTACTTCTGTTTGTTACTGTTGCAAGCTATTTGAATTCCGACACTTCATCAAAATGCCCATAATACGAACACGCTGTTTATATTTGCATGTATTATACAGGAAGAAGGAATTATACAGACACCACAATAACTGTGAAAATGTACATTTTAGCTACTAATCTGTTATAAACTTTTATCTTTCTAGGAAACTACATTTGAAAACAAATTTGATGCAATGAAGAAAAACAAGGCAAAATTAAAGGTGGTGAGATTGAAAACAATAGTACATGGA
Organism: Diploptera punctata; assembly: GCA_030220185.1. Classification (NCBI taxonomy): domain Eukaryota; kingdom Metazoa; phylum Arthropoda; class Insecta; order Blattodea; family Blaberidae; genus Diploptera; species Diploptera punctata. The sequence continues at coordinate 27,166 of JASPKZ010006855.1, forward strand.
ATTTATTCAAATAATTCCAGCGCTATGAGTGTGTAAAATAAATTATATGAGGCGTGAAAACTGTAGAGGAACTATTTGGTAAGATGCAACAAAATGGATTATTTCATTACGCAATACACAAATGTATATTGTAAGAACTTTCTGGTGAAAACAGGTCATTTTATATATATTTAACTATTAATTAATTGAATATAATATATTTATTTACATGCAGATCCATTGCTCAAGAAAACACAACTTCAAACAAAATCACATACAGGTTGATTTGATATTTAATTGAACATTCTTGAAAAAAGAAAAAAAAATATTACATGGGAATTAATTCTGTGTTCACCCACCAATTCCCTTTGGTTTTCCGTCACTTGGAATCGTTTATCTTGTGGAGAGTTGATAGGTGCTTCAAACAATGTAGTACAACACCTTCATTCTCGCTTTGTCATCCTATGATACTTAAAAATGAGAGGTTTTCTAGAAATGTTCACAAGATTCGTGATACGTTCCGTTGAGGTGTTGTTCAAAATTAAAGTGTAAATAAAGAAAAGAGAAAGAACAATATATCTAACATAACTAAACTTGAAAGAGAATCTGATAACAACAACAAAACATGGATAACACTTACATATACAGGAAAAGAAACATCAAAATTACCCGATACATTAAACAGAGCTGACAAAATAATAAAAATAGCAAACAGAACTAATAACAAATTAAATAACATAATAAGCAATGACATAGAAGAAAATATTTTTTAATAGCAAAGGAGTATATAAATTGACATGTAGAGATTACAACAAATTTTATATAGGAAGAACAAACACAAGTTTTAATATCAGATTTAAAGAACATTTTCGAGACTTTATTCACGCAGAAGGAAAATCAAGCTATGCAAAACACTTTATCCATGAAGGACATCGCATGTTAGATATTGAAAACACCCTAACAGTAATGCACAGAGAAAATAATCCAGCGAAGATAAACGTACACGAGGAGATGGAAATTTTGAAAGCAGCTCACAACAACGACCAACTGATAAATGAAAACGCACCCAGTACATGTAACCCCCTCTATCAGATCTTCAGTGAAACACCAGTTTTGAATCCTGCTGATGATGGAACTAGTCCCGAAAGCGCTACAGATAAATAACTAATAAAGTTGAGGAGACCGACCTTTTAGGTAAATATTGCATAATTTTTTACTTCAATGTCTAGAAATGCAATACAGATATATAAAAAAATATAATCTCTCCACATAAGCAGATATTATTTAGCGTAAAATTGGATGAAGTTATAGTTAAGGTATATACCAATTCTTGGCTCACAAGAAGTTCCACATTTTGTCCAATAGAGTCTTGTGGGTCAAGTTAGTGCTTGGCTAAATCCTATATTATTTATATTTTCTATTGAGTTTTTATAGTTTATGAAATAGAAATGAACTTAAAAAACCAATATGAATATTAAATAATATTTTGGATTTAAGCTACTGAATAACATCGAGGTAAAACTGTGAAAGGCCTTGAATGGACATAAATATCTGGATCTCTGAGTGTTGTGTTTCTTCTTTTTCAGGTTAGTGTAAATCCAAGGAACCATTAAGTACGGTTGTATTTCAGGGGGCAGTTTGTTGAACATCAGATTCGTCTGGGACTAGACTCTGTTCCAGGGGGTATAATCGGCTGAATTGCGGGTTTTTCGGTGTGCCGGACAAATCACACCGTCTCTTTTTATATGTAAGTACCTTTGTCTAAATTCCATTTTTTGTGAAATTCCATTTTTTTTTCAAAATTCCATTTTTTTTTCAAAATTCCAATTTGTGTTAATTTCAGATAATTTTATAACTTTCTTTACTCTATGTTTTAATTGTACGGTTTTGTTTTAAATGTTGTTATTGTTTTGTTAAGTATTTTCTAGTTTCATTAATTTTGTACCATTTAGTTTTTTTAGACCATATTTTAAAATTACATTTAGTATTTAATTTTAGTATCATTTTATTATTTTTATTTTTATCATTATTTGTATCATTCCAATATCATGTCATCCTCTATCTGTAATAATGTCAATGTTTTTCCAGATCTTCTGTATCGTAATTTGCATTAATACTCAAGGTACGTACTATTTTCCTTAAGAACTTTATAATTTATAATGCTTTTTTGAGTATCTCGTGAAAGTTAAGAAATATCATGTAATTTCATGAATATGGCATTGATTTGATTTCAAGATTCGCAGAAAATCATCCTGCACAGTTGTTACCTCAGCTATAAGACTCTTTTGGACGAACCATTGTGCAAACGTTTGTTAATACAAGGATGGGAATGTATCGTAAGTACAACTTCATCCAATTTTACGCCAAACAGTGCCTACGTATGTGGCTGACGATTATTTATTTACATTTCTAAATTGCATTTCTACAAAATCTCTCATTTTGAACATTTACGCCGAACAATATCTACTTATGTGGGGAGATGATGTTTCATTTACATCTCTGTGTTACATTTCCAAAAAACGTCCCATTTTGAAGTATCACAGTTACAGCACAACTGCCATGTGTTAAGTTAATTACCAACGTGAAGATGAATGTGGTGTACTACAGTTGTACGAAGAACGTATCAATTCTATTCAGTGTAAATTGATGTCTAGTGACAAATAAATATAAAATTACAGCTGTACTCAGAAATTAGTTCCCGTGTAATACTTTTTTCCTCTTCAAGAAATTTTCAATTGAATAAAAATAAACCCTGTATGTGATTTCCTTTCAAGTTGTGTGTTCTTGAGCAATGGTTAAATACACACTCTGCACTCTGTGTTAATGATTTCAAACACTTGTTTAAACATTAAGTTTATGTTCAGTTGACATTATATTTTGGAAATACAGTTTTTCGAAGTGAATTTTACACAAGGTTCTTTATTTTCCAGTGTTTCTAATTCATAATACGTTTCTTTGATTTTTTTTAAAAGATTAATTTTTATTCTTTGCTTTACAGAAGATAATGCTTTTGCAAAAATGTACATAAAAGGTAAATTTATCAAACAACGCTATGAAGTTGGCTGAAATTTGGAGTGGAAACAAGACAGCAAATGCACAACTCCTGATGTTTGCGGTCACAACAGCAAATCACTCTGCTTGCTTTGTCGAGTAAATGGATCTGAGTGGTTGAGGTACCCGGATTATCGAGAGGGGATGTAAAATGAGTGTTACTGGAGCATTTCTACTTTTATTACTGTTATTAACTTAAATATTGTTAAGGGCAAATGCTCAATTATATTTCAGGTTGAAATCACGTGGAACAACAATAAACAAATATTACGTACTAACTAATAACCGGCGTGCGCTGGTGCTCCTAAATAAATGTTAAAGTGTTATACTTCCCCGGGAATCTGCTTATACCGATCTTCTTGTCATCAATAAAAGAGTTATCCGTATAAGATAAACACATGCTGTCGCGGACTTTCTTGTAGAGATTTTTTTTAAGATGTTTCATTCTGTGTACATTAATTTGGTGTATTTGTTATGATTTAGGCAGCGTAAGCCATTTAAGCGTCAAAATAGGGACTTTATTTCACGTTTTTCACTACAAAGGGAGATTTTTAGGGGTGAAGGGGGTTGAGTATTACAACTCTCTTATAGTCTATGTTCATTCCCGGAATCTCCTGAACATTTTTCAAAAAGCCCCATCTCAATTGGATGAACGGTATGGCAGAGCTCGCTTGCCCGGGAATCTGCTTATCCCGATCTTCTTGATATCAATGGAAGACAAAAATGGTTATTGTGAGTTATCCTTAAAAGATAAACATATGCTGTCGCGAACTTTTTTTTGTAGAATTGAGCGCTAAACTTGTTGTAGGAGGACAGTAGTAGATTCCAAGCCCACCCGATTCTAAGATATGTTCGAAATTGAAAATAAGATGGGCTATATAGTATTGTTTTTCTTTTGTTTGAGTTTCTAAAGCGGACGCCAGTATGTTAGACAGGCGAATTAGAAAATAAATCTAATAGACTGCGATACAGGGTATAAAAAAACCCTCCTGATAATTCTTCTTCTTCCACTTCTTCTTCTTCACTTCACGGGCTAGGCAAATTGTCTGTTCCGCCTCACAGTTCTTCTGTCCATCTTTTCACTGACCTTCCTACATTCCTTGAACCTCTTGGCTTGTAGTTGAATGCTGCTCTTGGTAATCTTGATACAGTCATTCGTTCCACATGTGTAAAACATTTCTCTCTATATTATCTGATTTTTCTCATTCAATGGATATATATTTAACTCGGTTCCTCATCCGATCCAATCTTGTGCAGCCTTTTGTTCTTTTAAGGAAGTTCATTTTTGCGCTTTGTATTCTACTTTGCAATTTTTTGGTCATTACCCAAGTTTCACTCCCATAAAGTAATGCAGGAACTGCCAATGTTTTATAAAACTTCAATCTAGTATCTCTTCTTGTTTTATTCTTTAATGTTTTATGTATAGTTCCGCATATCATTTGAAATTTCGACAGTTTCATGTGTATGTCTCTTTCAGTTTTTGTGTTTATAGTAAAATTACAAACCAAATAATTAAAATTTGTTACTTGTTCCAGAGGTTTGTTGTCTATTACGATTTTTAATCTTATATGATCGTTTCCCCAAAATGCCATTATTTTTGTTTTTTCTTTTGATATTTGATAATCTGATAATTTAAAAGCTATATTAGATTATTAAATCATCATCATCATCACTCCAGGGATTAGGCAATTGCCCGTTCCGACTTCATAATGCATCAGCCCAACGTCTTCTAGGTCTTCCAACATCACGCTTTCCTCTTGCTTGATAATTTCTTGCTAACAATGGATATCTCTCCTTACTCATTCCATCCATGTGATCAATCCATTTCTGTCTGTAATTCGTGACTTTATCCAATAAAGGCTGTACTTTCAATTCTTCTCTTATATCCTCATTTCTTATTCTATCAAGTCTTGTACATCCTTTTACTTGTCTTAGGAACCGCATCTCTGCCGTCTGTATTCTATCCTTCTGTCTTTTCACTGGAGCCCAAGTTTCACATCCATACAATATTGTGGGAACCGCCATAACATTATACATTTTTATCTTGGTTTCTTTTCTAATTTTATTTTTGAATGTTCTCTGTATTGTTCCACACACCGTCTGAAATTTATTTATTTTGGAGTCAATATCTCTTTCCACATTGTAGCCAACATCACAGCCCAAATATTTGAAACTAGACACCTGTTCTATACTTTTACTATTAAATTAAATCCATATTCAGAATAAAATAAAATAATTTTGTATAATATATTTAAATGTAATATAATATTTTTTACATACATGCTCTTGTGAAAAATGGAAGGAAAAACCTGTTTAAACAAATATATCAATCTTCAATGTTTGCAGATGACGTAATAAAGAGCTTTAGTTGTGCCCAGTGGTGGAGTATTTTGGAGAAACTTTCTACAAATGAGAACATTAAAGCTTTCTGTAACTTTTTGAATGGACTGACTACAGCAGTTGCCCAGCTCATCCAGCATCAATAGAACGAGTGTTTTCAACCTTTGGATTAATGTGGTCAAAAATACGTAACAGGTTAGGTTGTGTACAAGTTAAAACATTAGTAAAAGTGCACGGATATCTTAATAATGACAAATTAAAAGAACATGATTTTGAAGAGTGTGATTTAGAAATTTAAGTATTTGTTACTACTTTTAATAACAGATGTATATTGTGAATTAAATACACTGGTTGAAAGAACATTTTTTTTTATTATTTGGTTGGACTATTTATTTCTCTTTTTAGTATCTTGACTAATAATGGTACAATGTTTGGTAGCGGTAATCCAAGATTCACTCCCATACAAAAGGACAGGGACAGCCATTGTTTTATAAAATTTTAATTTTGTTTGTTTATGGGCTTTATTATTCAATGTTCTATTTATTTACTCGCATTCTTCACAATGGAAACTCGGACGGACTTAACCAAAGACGACCTCAGCGTAGAATTAAGGACAAACGATTTGGTATAAAGGATCGGATTAAAGTGGGAACTTGGAATGTCAGAGGACTAAACACAAAAGAAGAAGAACTAATCAGAGAACTAAATAATCAAAATATTGATGTAGCAATACTTTACTTTTCTTCTCCACCAAAAATTACCTGGTCCTCCAGGTTGGGGGTTGATGCATCAATCCAGCTCCCTGTTCGTCATCAAAGACATAACAATGCCAAAAAGCCTAATATGTTAGACATCATAGAGGAAATGAAAATGTTTAACAAGGTAAATTGTGCTAACAGAATCAAAAAAGAAAGGAACATATAATATATAATAACTTAATAACTCATAAAATAAATGTCTCACAAGAATAAAACTTAAACACGTCATTATGTATCAAGCAGGGAATGTTTGTACAAAACCTCAATTCTCTAGCTCAAAAAATGTACAAAATAAAAATTTCACTCATCACCCCCCTTAAGATGCAAAAGAGAGAGTGGGGTGTGCAAAGGAAACGGGAAGCTACCATACGTATATACTTACTTACTCACTCGGACTATCGAACCCGTACGTTCATGGCCGCTAGGACATAAGCTCTCCATACATCCCTATCCTGAGCTAAATCTTTCCAATCATTCCCTGCATAATCTAATTCCCTCAAACCATAGTTAATGTTGTTCTCCCACCTCATTCTTGGTCTACCAACTCTGCGTTTTTCCTCTAGCTTTCCTACATGAAGCTTCCATGCACGTCTTTCATTCCCCATACGCGCAACATGTCCTGCCCATCGCAGTCTACGAGACTTACTTGTTCTTATTATATCTGACTTCCTATAAAGACCATGTAGTTCATTGTTATGTAGTCTTCTCCATTCACCTTGTCTGTTCATCTCTCTTTGGTCCAAAATTTTTCCTAAGAACTTTATTCTCAAATACTTGTAATCTCCTTTCCTCCCTTAAAGTAAGAGTCCATGTTTCGCACCCATATAATATAACTGGTAGAATAATTGTTTTATATATTTTCAATTTAACGTTTTTTGAAAGGAGTTGGGACATCAAGAGTCTCTGTAATACATAATAGCACGCATTTCCAGAATTGAGCCTATGTTTAATTTCTTTGTGCATCTCATTCCTAATTGTGATTATTGTTCCTAGGTATTTGAATTCAGCCACTTCCTCAAAATGTCCCTCATTTGTCATTAGCTGTCCATTTCCATTATATAATGAATTTCTACGTGTGACCATATATTTAGTTTTATTGATATTTACTTCCAGTCCTAATTTATTAGTGTTACTCAATAGTGTGTGCGTGTTGTCCTTTAGTATCTCCTCGCTATCGACCAGCAATACTACATCATCAGCATAAACTAACAGCTTATTAATATTTAATAACTCATAAAATAAATGTCTCACAAGAATGAAACTTAAACACATCATTATGTATCACGCAGTGAATGTCTGTACAAAAACTCAAGTCTCCAGCTCAAAAAATGTAGGCAATAGAAAATTTCACCCATTACCCTCCTTAAGATGCAAAAGAGAGAGTGGGGCGTGGAAAGAAACGGGAAGCTACCACACCTATACATCCCTAGTAAAGCTGCAATCATGGCATCATGAGTCTTACCATCGTTAAGGAAAGAATGGAGAATGTTGAATTTGCAGTGAAATACCTGCTTTTGGACAGAACGCTATGAATTAATATTTCCACGAGAATTTCCTTAGAAAATTCGTTAAAAATATGTTGTTGATGTGTTGGAAGCAAATAGTGTGTCGCTGAATGACTGCGTGTTTTGGAAAGGACTCTGTTATACAACATGACAGTGACAAATTTAAGGCAGTCATTTTCCACACCATTAGGCGCTTAATTGT
>JASPKZ010006855.1:40000-42500 GCA_030220185.1 Diploptera punctata
GTCATCTATACGAAAACAAGTGTAACTAAATTAGTATGGTTCAAATACTTCCCTGTAGGGGGAGAGCGCCTAAATCTGTGTTATGGGAAACATGGGCTTACAAAAAGATAATTAGTAAGCCTATAGTGTATAATCTATATTTACCAAGTTATTTAACAACACGTTTTCAAAATTTATCGGCTCATCACAATTTAGGGACAAGATCACAAGACTCTTCTTTACTTTTGATACCACAGCACAGGACATGTCTATACTCTGAATCTTACACAATATCTATGACTAGAGCATGGAACTCGCTTCCCAGTCATGTCAGGGACTGTCAATCGCTATCATTATTTAAATACAAATTAACTGATATCTTAAGTTCGACACAATGAAAACATTAACTGCATAACAACTATATACAGCATTCCATTAATAATCATCTAGGAAGCTACTTACTTTATTTTATATCATTTTAATTTTTATATATTCTATGTTTTTGTTGGTATTAGATCACATCATCATTGTATTTTGTTTAGTCTGTATTTTAATAATATCTTAAAATTGTAATATGTATGTAATTTTTGGTCCCGCGCCGTAGCCGAGCGGTTAAGGTAGGAAGCCTTGGCGCAGAGCTACGGGACTTGCGCTGGTTCGAGTCTCCATGGGGAAGAAATTTTCTCATGGTATTTCGGCCAGTATGGGACCTGTGCCCACCCAGCATCGTGAGGCAATTGGGTAGCTACAATAAGTAGCGGCTCCAGGTTGAGGAACCAGCTATAACGGCTGGGGGACTCGACATGCTAACCACATGTCACCCCTACACTGGCTGTTGATCATCTACCTCTGTGATTGACACATGTGGATGTGAAGGGCCAGCAGCCGGCTGGTAAAAAGGGCAACCGCTGAAAAAGTGGAAAGACCCTCAATCGAATCGGATGTAATTTTTGTATAATTCTACTATTCGCTGGTTGAGTGGAAGAGAAGGCTTATAGCCTTAACTCTGCCAGCTAAACTAAAGCATTATTGTTGTTGTTCTTCTTGTTGATGTTGTTCTTGCTGTTGGTGTTGTTCTTGCTGTTCCTGCTGCTGTTTTATTATTATTATTATTATTATTATTATTATTATTATTATTATTATTATTATTATTATTATTATTATTGTTATTATTATTATTATATGTATTTGTAATTTAAGCTCGTTGAGTGGAAGAGAAGGAAGATCTTATGGCTTATGGCCAGAATAAATAAAACATTTTTATCATCATTATCACCATCATCAGTATTATCATCATCATCATCATTACAATAAATTTGAAGAAAACCAAATCAAAAGTAGACCTAATGACTTTGGAAGAACGATACAATGTGAATGAAAGTTTTATATTTGTATTTACTAAAATGTTAAACCAAGAAGGGAAATTCTAAAGTAGCTGTTTAATGCAGAAGAAAATTAATTACTTAAATTTACACAAACTGTACTCTGAAAGACTTAATGGTTACATATATAAGCAGCGAACAAGGGATTAAACTTGGAAGAGAACATCTTCCCTTACACACATACGTACACATAAGATTTCTATAGAGATATAGGAACGCGCTGGAGTTTCCAATTTCGTCGCTATTGTAGTCAAAGTCTGTGATATGTTGCCCCGCTAAGCGCTATAGATTCTGCCCCAGCTCATCTTCGTTTCCAACACAAATTCTATTGCAATACGTACATGAACCGTACCTGAGAAAACCTAAACCAGTCAGTTAGTATTTCTGTTCAACAGTCGCTCTACATTGCAATTCAAAACTGGATGTCAAAGTGACAACAAATTTCGCAAAGCGGCCCCTTATTTACGAATTCCGAAGGAATGAATCTAATAATATTGAATATGAAGAAGGCAAATATGACAGAAGCAGATACATAAGATCGGTAAGTTTGGAAGAAAAAAAATAATGTATCTTTGATTGAGGATACCTGTGTAAATAACAGAAACAATGGTGAATAAAAATTTAAAAGATAAATAAACATCCTCAACTCGTGTCCAACTCAGGGTCGGGTCGAGGGATGAGATGAGATGAGCCCCTATGTATAGTGATCTGTGAATGACAAAGCTGCCGGCCAACCACGCCTGACGCACCTTCACAGGGACAGATTAACGAAATGAAATTACTTTTTTAAAAATTATTTTTCACTGAGAGTAATTAATATTATAATTACAATAAATAAATAATAGTTTAAAAAAATTAAAACAGCACGCTTTATTAGAAAACCGAACTAAAAAAATGAATAAAATATGAAATTATTGTAGTGTCACGGGTCCTTTACAAGTATACAAAGTTTCAAGTCGATCCAATGTTTCTAAGCGGGTGAAAATCGTGTTCAAAGATTCCGTTACATAAATACAAAACACTTTTTTTGGTTTTATGATGATTCTGGCCAGGATTTTATAAAATAAATATGAAATTATTGTATGGTCACGGGTTCTTTACAAGTATACAAAGTTTCAAGTCGATCCAATGTCTCTAAG
>JASPKZ010006855.1:1845000-2027500 GCA_030220185.1 Diploptera punctata
GCATTGACTGACTCTCCAACAAATACATTGAATACAGCAAATAATGAACAGATTCCTTCCAACTACACATTTGATAATTGTGTGTTCAATAATTGTGTTTTTAAATAATGATTTTACTGAGTTGTTTCCAACAAAATTAATTACTAACCTGTAATGTTGGTTATAATAAATAGTCTGATGTGTTCATTTTTTCTCCACTAGGGTGCATTCTTATAATATTGTGATCCAGTGGGGTTATCGCTGATTGCGATCCTATTTGGCAAAAAAATAAGATTATGTTGCAGTGAATAAAGAAACGAAACATAACCAAACATTTCTGTATAATCCACTTCCCTCAAATCATAGATAATATTATTCTCCCACCTCATTCTTGGTCTACCAACTGGGCGTTTTCCCTCCGGTTTTCCTACAAGAAGCTTCCATGCACGTCTTTCATTTCCCATTCGTGCCACATGTCCTGTCCTCGCAGTCTACGAGACTTAACTCTTATTATATCTCATCGCCATTTACATAATATATAAATATTTTTAAATACCGGTAACTATATTTAAATAATGATTTGTGAGTAAACAGCTTAATTTTATTCGTTAAATAGTCCTAACAAATGAGGGGGTCAGTGGAATAAGGGCCCATCCCAACTGCACTAAGTTTGGAGAAAAATAGCATTTTATTAAATTCTACATTGAGTAAAATATATAGAGCACATATTGATAATATTTGGTACATGTCTTGTACATAAAATAAGCTTTCTGCCTGCAAATGTATAGACCACTATGTTGTTTCATATGTCTAAAGAAAAGAAAAGAAAAGAAAATTGAGAATATAAAATATACAACATAAATAAACAAATTAAATAACACTTTTTAACTTGAATATTGCATTAATCTATGTATTCTACGTTTACAGCATTTGTATCATCATCATCATCATCATCATCATCATCTGATTTAAGGCTACTGTTAAAAGTCTGGTGTACAGGTGGTACAAATGTCATGAGAGTCATGATGTCTCTCTTTATCATCCTACCATTAGGATATTTTGTTTTCAGTATTACATCTCATAATACAGGACACTTTCCTTTCCATTTTACTTCCTCTAAAGCCAAATCACCGAAAACAGGATTTTACATACATTACATGTCTGTTTTCCACAAAACGAAACTGGGGTGCTTTTCTGATGTCTACCTTATGCTTGTCCAGCGTCACATTTCTCTTTGTGAACATTAAAGGTATCCAAATCTTTCAAATCTTCTGCGTTTATCTCAATTACTGCGAATGGTTATTTTGTTCAGCTCTTTCTTATGAGGTGAACCCACTGTTCGGGTGTATAAACTACTTGTGTTTTTCTTTTAACTTTTTCAATCACACCGAAGTAAGCATCACAGGGAACGAAAGTGTGACCTGGTAACAAGAAATTTATGTTCAATTTCTTCAAACCAACCACAATCAATCATGTAAAGCCAAAGTCGCATTATTGTAAAATTATTGTTTTGAACAACACATGAATCGCTATATACATTATAAGTTTCTTTTTATTAGCACATTTTTCAATCAGGGGCACAGCTTTTAATAAACAACTAGCAATTTCGTCCACACCTCTTGAAGCAACTGATTCAGGCCGATATATATTCCTTTCCATTGTTGCGTAAAATGTTCTGCTTCGTTTTATTCCACTCTTGCACATTTATTTTTCTTTTCTTATATTTTATTACACTATTTCCATTTGCACAAGAACCTGCCACATCAGCCATTATGCATTTACTGATATTTGCCGGCAATGCTAGTCAGTATTGCAGCGGACTACAGAGTAGCGGACAATATACGGTCACGTGTCAGCAGTTGGGATGGGCCTTTATTCCCCACACGCGTGAAGAAGTTAGAAATTTTTCTTAGACATAAAGACTCATTTACCCTCTTTTGAGCAAAGTTAGAATTATGAGCTTCTAAAGATTAACAGAAGATGGCCATAGGATACATAATCTGCAAATAACTAAAAATCAACCATTGGTTGGGATGGGCCCTTATTCCACTGAGCCCCTCAAATGCCACTCTTGATTTCCAAATTCTCTAGATAAATTCACTCCTCATTTTGTGAGTCGTGAATTTATCGATGATTTGGAAATCACTCGTGGCATTACTTATGATAAATCCGTACTAAAATTAGTAAACGTGATTTTTCCAAAAAAAAAAATTAGAGCCGTCCATCGCTGTGGTTTCGAGGTAGCGTGCTGCCTTGTCACGCAGCGGACCCGGGTTCGATTCCAAGTCGGGACTTGTTTCCTGGGTGATGGATTTTTTGGGGGGTTTTCCTCACCTGTAAGACAAATGTAGGAAACTTTAAGTCCCAAAAGGTCCCCGAACATCATCTGGCCATCATTATCATCATTAACGTATTCATTAAGTTTAGGATTAAGGACTCTCCCGGTGCATCATTACCATCATCATCACCTATCACATGTTATCGGGGCAGCGTAACTCCTCCTTCCAGGCGCCCCAACCTCAAAAGTGGGTTACAAACGAGAATACCAGAATGTCGAAATAACGTGGTGGCATTGAAAAAAATATAACCTACTAGCTAATACCCGGCGTGCGCTGCTACTCCTAAATAAATGTTATTGTGTTTTTACCACCAGCCGTGCTCTCTTCGGGAACCTGCTTATCCCGATATACTTGGCATCAATGAAAGACAAAAATGGTTATTGTGAGTTATCTGTAAGAGATAAACATATGTTATCGCGGAATTTTTTGAAGAGTTTTTTGAGCTATTCAAATCCGTGTACAATAATTTGGTGTATTTGTTATGGTTTAGGCAGCGTAAACCATTTAAGCGTCAAAATAGGGATTTTATTTAACGTTTTTCACTACAAAGGGTATTTTTTAGGGATGAAGGGGTTGAGTGTTACAACTCTCTTATAGTCTATGTCCATCCCCGAATCTCCTGAACATTTTTCAAAAAGCCCCATCACATTCGGATGAACGGTATGGCAGAGCACGCTTGCTTATCCCGGTCTTCTTGGAATCAATGAAAGACAAAAATGGTTATTGTGAGTTATCCGTAAAAGATAAACATATGCTGTAGCGGACTTTCTTGTAGGGTTTTTTTTAGATATTCAATTCTGTGTACATTAATTTGGTGTATTTGTTATGGTTTTAGGCAGCGTAAACCATTTAAGCGTCAAAATAGGGGCTTTATTTTACGTTTTTCGCTACAAAGGGTGATTTTTAGGGGTGAAGGGGTTGAGTATTACAACTCTTATAGCCTATGTTCATCCCGGGAAACTCCTGAACATTTTGCAAAAAAAAACATCAAAATCGGATCAACGGTATGGCCGCGCATAGATTACGAACAAACAAACAAACAAATATTAATTTCTATATATTAGATTTTGCATGTGATCAGAACTTATTTTAGGCACCTAAATTAAGATTTTTGTAACCTAAAAATCGGAGATATATTTATGAAACACCTCCCTGTAAGTAGAAAACAAAGACAGGTCCCTGATAAAGTGAGATTTAGTTCTAAATTTGTTTATTTAATTTAATGAAAGTATTAATTGTCACGATGTTTAATTATACAGATGTTTATGAAACACGCCCCTGCCACTAAACTATTGCATAAAGCAATTGCTTGAAATTTTGAGAATGTCAGCGGTATATTACTCACAGACGTCTCGCCTCACATTTTGCACAACACGGTTTGAAGTCACGCGCAAAATATTGGACCCAAAACAGCTTTACCGAGAGAAATGTTGTAAATGCACGACCCGAGATGTTTTTAAAGTCAAATGTTCACACACCCAGCTACTGGCGCATGGCTGGCATTTCCATTATTTGCAGCATTTTCATGTTTAAACCATTTATGCAGTGAAAATTTGAGGTAACACACGGAAGCAGAATTTTAGAATTTTTCATTATTTCCAGCATTTTCATATTTAACCATTTATGCTTGAGTAATTTTAAAACACGGAAGAATTTTCTATTATTTCCAGTATTTTGATATTTAACCATTTATGCAGAGAAATTTGAGTAACAAACGGAAGAATTTTTCATTATTTCCAGCATTTTCATATTTAAACCATTTATGCAGAGAGCTTGAGTAACACACGGAAGACTTTTTCATTATTTCCAGCATTTTCATGTTTAACCATTTATGCTTGAGTAAAACACGGAAGAATTTTCCATTATTTCCAGCATTTTCATATTTAACCATTTATGCAGAGAAATTTGAGTAACAAACGGAAAAATTTTTCATTATTTCCAGCATTTTCATATTTAACCATTTATGCAGAGAACTTGAGTAACACACGGAAGACTTTTTCATTATTTCCAGCATTTTCATGTTTAACCATTTATGCTTGAGTAAAACACGGAAGAATTTTCCATTATTTCCAGCATTTTCATATTTAACCATTTATGCAGAGAAATTTGAGTAACAAACGGAAGAATTTTTCATTATTTCCAGCATTTTCATATTTAACCATTTATGCAGAGAGCTTGAGTAACACACGGAAGAATTTTCCATTATTTCCAGCATTTTCATATTGAACCATTTATGCAGAGAGCTTGAGTAAAACACGGAAGAATGTTCCATTATTTCCAGCATTTTCATATTTAACCATTTATACAGAGAGCTTGGGTAACACACGGAAGAGTTTTTCATTATTTCCAGCATTTTCATGTTTAACCATTTATGCAGAGAGCTTGAGTAAAACACGGAAGAATTTTCCATTATTTCCTGCATTTTCATGTTTAACCATTTATGCAGAGAGCTTGAGTAAAACACGGAAGAATTTTCCATTATTTCCTGCATTTTCATGTTTAACCATTTATGCAGAGAGCTTGAGTAACACGCGGAAGAATTTTTCATTATTTCCAGCATTTTCATGTTTAACCATTTATGCAGAGAGCTTGAGTAAAACACGGAAGAATTATCCATTATTTCCTGCATTTTCATGCTTAACCATTTATACAGAGAGCTTGAGTAAAACACGGAAGAATTCTAACGTTGGATTCCTTAAATACAGTCTTTACATCTAAAACTGAACGTTTTAGAAGTTGAGGAAGGCTTACAACTCAATGGTATTAATAAGCTGTTAGTTTATGCTGATGATGTAGTATTATTGGCCGATAGCGAGGAGATACTAAAGGACAACACGCACACACTATTGAGTAACACTAAGAGATTAGGTAAAAGTAAAGTGATCCCACAACAGGCCTCAGGAGGCCTTTGGGGTAGTAGGAGGTTAAGGCTCCCACTTTTTCTAGACAATCGACACTTGATGTCAGCCGTGTTGTCAGCCCTGCGTGACGGCCGCCTTTACCCCAGAACAAGCGTCTGGTACTCATGACTGGAAGTAAATATCAATAAAACTAAATATATGGTCACACGTAGAAATACATTATATAATGGAAATGGACAGCTAATGACAAATGAGGGAAATTTTGAGGAAGTGGCTGAATTCAAATACCTAGGAACAATAATCACAAATAGGAATGAGATGCATAAAGAAATTAAACATAGGCTCAATTCTGGAAATGCGTGCTATTATGCATTGCAGAGACTGTTGACGTCCCAACTCCTTTCAAAAATCGTTAAACTGAAAATATATAAAACTATTATTCTACCAGTTATATTATATGGAAGTGAAACATGGACTCTTACTTTAAGGGAGGAAAGGAGATTACAAGTAT
The DNA here is from genome assembly GCA_030220185.1 of Diploptera punctata. Lineage (NCBI taxonomy): Eukaryota > Metazoa > Arthropoda > Insecta > Blattodea > Blaberidae > Diploptera > Diploptera punctata. The sequence goes on from JASPKZ010006855.1 coordinate 1,850,691, forward strand.
TTGAGAATAAAGTACTTAGGAAAATTTTTGGACCAAAGAGAGATGAACAGACAGGTGAATGGAGAAGACTACATAACAATGAACTACATGATCTTTATAGGAAGCCAGATATAACAAGAACAGTTAAGTTCCCTGGTCGGGGTAGTTTTTCTGGGTGAGGTTTTTATCGGGGTTTTTCCTCACCTGTAAGACAAATGTCAGGAACACTTTAAGACCCAAAAGGTCCCCGAAAACATATGGCCATCATCATCATCCTTATCATTATCATCATCCTTCACCTGTGTGGAAAGCAACGGGAAGCTACCACAATTCCCTAGTAAAGCTGCAAGCATAGCATGCGGTGAAGGGCCTGTCTTCGGGCAGAATTACTATGGTTATATATATAAAGATTGTAGACTCTTAGTAAACGTGGGATAGATACTCCGATTTAAAAAAAATGGATCGAAATAAAATAAATCGACTGAAAACAAGTTAAAAATCGATAAAATGTTAAGGCCTTAACAGGAAATGTTGAGAAGTGTAGTTGCGGGACAGGATCGTGTAGAGTTTGTGTTTTTATGTGGTATTTTCAAAGTTGCTAGCCTTGCTGCCGTGTTTTATGGTCTGCCTTTTACTGTTACAACTTGTGGAATACGTCATTAGCCTTCGTTAAACTTATCAATTCTGTAGAATATTCAACTTTTTTTTACTATTTTATATTTCCTGATTTGCATTACAGAATATCTTTATACAGAGTGTAAATAAATTTCCATTACAGGCGTTGAGAACGTGTGGTGGGGGCCAAGACGATTAAGTTTATAATAGGAACTCATGTCCGGAAACGTACCGTTTTTTTGATCACCCAACTAGGTGTTTTCCCTCTGGTTTTCCTACAAGAAGCTTCCATCCCCCACTTTCATTACACATTCGTGTCACATGTCCTGCCCATCGCAGTCTACGAGACTTAACTGTTCTTATTATTGTTTGTCGCCGTGGCGTAGTCGGTAGAGTCCCTACCTTCCATTCCGGCGATCCGGATTCGATTCCCGGCGGGGTAGGGGATTTATAAATCTCCACCTTGGGTCTGGGTGTGTGTGTCTTGTCCTTGTGTCTATGTGAGAACTGAAGAAAGTTAACGAACAGGTAAGAAAAGAAAAAGGAAAAAAGAAAAAGAAAAAGGTAAAACAAGAAGGAAAACCAGTATAAACGGGGGAGAAAAAAAATCTGGCTTCCTATAAATATCATGTAGTTCACTGTTATGTAGTCCTCTACATTCTCCTGTCTGTTCTTCTGTCTTTAGTTCATAAAATTTCCTAAGAACTTTATTCTCAAATATTCCTAATGTTTTCTCCTCCCTTAAAGTAAGAGTCCGTGTTTCGCATCCATATAATATAACTGTGAGAATAACTGTTTTATGTATTTTCAGTTTAACGTTTTTTTTAGAGAAGTTGGAACGACAAAACTCCTTGTAATACATAATAACATGCATTTCCAGAATTGAACGACAAAACTCCTTGTAATACATAATAACATGCATTTCCAGAATTGAACGACAAAACTCCTTGTAATACATAATAACATGCATTTCCAGAATTGAACGACAAAACTCCTTGTAATACATAATAACATGCATTTCCAGAATTGAACGACAAAACTCCTTGTAATACATAATAACATGCATTTCCAGAATTGAACGACAAAACTCCTTGTAATACATAATATCATGCATTTCCAGAATTGAACGACAAAACTCCTTGTAATACATAATAACATGCATTTCCAGAATTGAACGACAAAACTCCTTGTAATACATAATAACATGCATTTCCAGAATTGAGCCTATGTTTAACTTTGTTTGTTCATCTCATTTAAGTTTATAATTAATTTGAATTCCGTTAAACTGAAAATATATAAAACTATTATTCTACCAGTCAGTCCACCGCTGTGGTCTCGAGGTAGCGTGCTGTCTTGTCACGCAGCGGGCCCGGGTTCGATCCCTGGTCGGGGCAGTTTTTTCTGGGTGAGGTTTTTATCGGGGTTTTTCTTCACCTGTAAGACAAATGTCAGGAAAACTTTAAGGCCCAAACGGTCACCGAAATCATATGGCCATCATTATCATTATCCTCTACCAGTTATGTTATATGGATGTGAAACATGGACTCTTACTTTAAGGGAGGAAAAGGAGATTACGAGTATTTGAGAATAAAGTTCTTAGGAACATTTTTGGACCAAAGAGAGATGAACAGACAGGTGAATGGAGAAGACTATATAACAGTGGACTACATGATCTTTATAGGAAGCCGATATAATGAAAACAGTTAAGTCTCGTAGACTGCGATGGGCAGGACATGTGGCACGAATGGGGAGCGAAAGACGTGCATGGAAGCTTCTTGTAGGAAAACCAGAGGGAAAACGCCCAGTTGGTAGACCAAGAATGAGATGGGAAAATAACATTAACTATGATTTGAGGGAAGTATATTATACAGGGGATGATTGGAAAACATTAGCTTAGGATAGGGATGTATGGTGAGTTTATGTCCGCTCGGCCATGAACCTACGGATTCGATAGTGCCAGTGAGTTAGTTAGGTATTTGAATTCAACCACTTCTTCAAAACTTCCCTCATTTGTCATTAACTATCCATTTCCAGTAGCTATATAATGTATTTGTATGTGTGAACATATATTTAGTTTTATTGACGTTTACTTCCAGTCCCAATTTCTTAGTGTTACTCAATAGAGTGTGTGTGTTGGCCCTTAGTATCTCCTCGCTATCGCCTGATATTACTACATCATTGGGATGATATGTTCATTAATACAAGGAAAAATATAAAAGTCGCTCTGGCGGCACCAGTTTCTGTTTTATTGCAACGAAACAGGATAAAATGATTTAATTAAGAAAAGTAAGATAAAAATTGGATCATAGGTTCGACTTGCTTATTTAGGGCGCTCTTGAGGGATGAACGTTTTTTGATAACGTGTAGATTTTCATTGACTATTTTACTCATGTACCAAATGGGAGTCAATGACCAATCACATTTCAATGAATTTTGATTTACAACCAATGACAGTCGTTTTTCACCTCGATTTTATCAGTTTAATTTTACTTACTTACTTACTTACTTACTTACTTACTCACTGGCACTATCGAACCCGTAGGTTCATGGCCGCGCGGACATAAGCTCTCCATACATCCCTATCCTGAGATAATGTTTTCCAATCATTCCCTGTATAATCTACTTCCCTCAAATCATAGTTAATGTTGTTCTCCCACCTCATTATTTTTCTACCAACTCGGCGTTTTCCCTCTGGCTTTCCTACAAGAAGCTTCCATGCACGTCTTTCATTCCCCATACGCGCAACATGTCCTGCCCATCGCAGTCTACGAGACTTAACTGTTCTTATTATATCTGGCTTCCTATAAAGACCATGTAGTTCATTATTATGAAGTCTTCTCCATTCACCTGTCTGTTCATCTCTCTTTGGTCCAAAAATTTTCCTAAGAACTTTATTCTCAAATGCTCGTAATCTCCTTTCCTCCCTTAAAGTAAGAGTCCATGTTTTGCATCCATATAATATAACTGGTAGAATAATAGTTTTATATATTTTCAGCTTAACGTTTTTTGAAAGGGGTTGGGACATCAAAAGTCTCTGCAATGCATAATAGCATGTATTTCCAGAATTGAGCCTTACCCCAGATGAACACATGTCCGCATTTCTTGACGGTTGTATTTTTACGGTGAAAGATCGTCACTCTTTCGCCGAAGGTATCAGTTTAATTTTATCACTGTAAAATCAAGCTCCCCTTTTTAACATTCTCAATAGGTCAGAGCATTATTTTGCATTGACTGACTCTCTAAGAAATACGTTGAATATAACAATTTATATATTAAAATGTAAGAATTCTAGATTGCATGTGGCTACCAGATTATATATATATATATATATATATATATATATATAGTGTGCACGAATGTAACCCATATAGTGTTTGTGAGTGATAATATAAACAAAATTGTAGCAATTGATTATACCACAAAAAAAGGATAGCACTGTTTGCACTTTCGTAAACGTATTATTTCCCAGGAATTAACGTTCCAGAAAAATATAATTGACATATTTACATCATTGGACATCAGAAATTAATTAATAACCTGTAATGTTGATTAAGCAACGGAAAGTTACCACACCTACAATTCCCTAGTAAAGCTGCAAAGCATAGCATGAAAATGCTATGATTGCAGTAACAGACCTGCCCTCGGGCAGATTACTATGGATGGATGGAATGTTGGTTATAAACACTTTGATGTGTTTCATCTTTTCTCCACTAGGGTGCATTCTTACAATATTGCGATCCTTTGGCAATACATAATATGATCTGGTCGCAGTGATGAACAAATGAAGCATAACAAACGTTCCTAATTTGTTCTCAAACATCGCCGTTTACACGTTTACATTAAATATATAAATATTTTAAAATAACTATATTTAAATAATGATTTGTGAGTAAACAGCTTAATTTTATTCGTTAAATAGTCCTAACAAATGCCACTCTTGATTTCCAAATTTATGGACAATTTGTAAATCACTCGTGGCATTACTTATGAGAAGTCGGTAAGACAAGACTCGCACCGAGGTTCAAAGAGGAATCCTTGTGCAGACAGTGGATATCTCTTACATTGAGTCACTCGAGTTGTCCTACTTGAAATCAAGGTCACAGATTTTCATTCCACCAGTTCACTCTAGATTTACTTGTTTAGTGTATTCACGTAGTCCAACACCTATATTTAAACATTCCTTCTTACTTTGCCATGTGATTTGTGAAAAACAAGTTCAAAAAGTCCACTACTCAATGATCCAGTGCAGCGGTATTAAAGTAAGCGCATTTATATCACCATGAACACAGTCACAACAACACCTGGGTGGGTCAATGCTTCCTTCAGAATTTTTCTTCAGGCCTCTCTATCTCTGACAACCGTCCACCAAGATTTGACATCCATTAGTACTCCATCCATCCATCCATCCATCCATCCATCCATCCATCTCAAATTCGGTCATCCAGTTCTCCATCTTAATAATAATAATAATAATAATAATAATAATAATAATAATAATAATAATAATAATAATATTCCTTCTGGCTTACCATCTATAATTTTACGGCATTATTCATCAACCGGCTATGCGTCATGTAAGATTCGAGAAAAATACTATTTAAAATTTGTCATGGTCTTTATAGGAAACCAGATATAATGAGAACAGTTAAGTCTCGTAGATTGCGACGGACAGGACATGTGACACAAATGGGGAATGAAAGACGTGCATGGAAGCTTCTTGTAGGAAAGCCAGAGGAAAACACCCATTTGGTAGACCAAGAATGAGGTTGGAGAATACCTTTAACTATGATTTGAGGGAAGTACATTATACGGGAATGATTGGAAAACATTAGCTCAGGAAAGGGATGTACGGAGAGCTTATGTCTTTTGCGGCCATGAACCTACGGGTTCTATAATGTCAGTGAGTCAGTTAGTTAGTATTAAGGCCTCTACTGGCGCATCATTACCATCATCATCATCATCGGGGCAGCGTAACTCCTCCGCCTTTTTCCCCCCGCTGTCCAACCTGAGACACCCCATAAATGTCGAAATGACAATGCATGTTGGCATTGAATAAAAAAAAAATTGTGTTAATGTACAAACTTTTTTGTTCTATTGATGAAACCACAAGTGAAACATAAAAATATTGACACTATTAGCTGTTTTTCCCGAGAGAAGAAAGTTGTATCGCGGCCATTTTAGAATTATCTTTCAATGTTTTTTAAGTGGTTCTTTAGATATAATGCATCACGAATGCGTGGACTGGTCATTACGAATTAGGCAGATAAATCAAGGAAGAAGAGAGCATTTTAAATGTACACACACCACACAGATTGCTTGATGGAGTAGGAAATCCCCAGTACAAATCCAAGAACTGTCAAACCTGTTCAAGTTTTCCTCAAACGAAAATGTTCTTTGAAATTCATTCCATCATATACGTAGTTTCGTAACAGCATCACTAGGGCTAGGGATTTTATTAACCTAAAAACCACCGAAATATACAAAAAAAAATGTAGTTATGACCTGAGATTGAAAAAAATATGCACTATAACTTACTTACTCACTGGCACTATCGAACCCGTAGGTTCATGGCCGCACGGACATAAGCTCTCCATACACCCCTATCCTGAGCTAATGCTTTCCAATCATTCCCTGTATAATCTACTTCCCTCAAATCATAGTTAATGTTGTTCTCCCACCTCATTCTTGATCTACCAACTGGGCGTTTTCCTTCTGGCTTTCCTACAAGAAGTTTCCAATGCACTAACACAAAATAATAATATTATAATTATATAATAATTCCATTAAAAAAAAGAAAAAAAAAAAGACCAATGTGAAAATTATACAGGTATAACATAAACAAGTACTATGAGTAGACTCTATTGACTATACTAAATATTATTTGGAAAAAGAACTATAGTCATATGGAATTAGAGGAACAGTCAGGATTTAGAGCAGGTCGTTCCACAATCGACAATTTATTTTGCATTACTCAGGTAATAGAGTAGAAAATGCAATATGGATAACCTTTGCACCCACTATTGAACGATCTTTAAATTCAAATCGTGAAAGATTGGCTGCTACGAGTTAATGGTAAATCCACAAAATTGGATAAACTTGGTTAAATTCTGGACAAAACGCGGAAAATAAGAACAACACTCATTGATGAATAAATACATGTTACCAAAGTGCAGTACCATTAATTCTTAATAATTCTAAATAATTAATGTATAATGTTATTGTATTATTATGTAATTGTAATACTATTGTTTTTTTTGTTTATACTATTACTAAATTTATTACTTTATTGTAACGGACTGTCAACAGCACTTACGGCTTACTGCCCGTGCGACCCATATTTGTAAATAACTAACTAACTCACTGGTACTATCGAACCCGTAGGTTTATGGCCGTGCGGACATAAGCTCTTCATACATCCCTATCCTGAGCCAATGTTTTCCAATCATCCCCTGTATAATCTACTTTCCTCAAATCATAGTTAATGTTATTCTCCCATCTCATTCTTGGTCTACCAACTGGGCGTTTTCCCTCTGGTTTTCCTACAAGAAGCTTCCATGCACGCCTTTCATTCCCTATTCGTGCCACATGTCCTGCCCATTGTAAATAATATCTTACGTTTAGTCTAATAACGACCTATTACTACTACTATTTGTAGATCTTGAGAAAGCATACGACATTGACCCTATAGACAAACTATGGATTGATTTAAGACGTATGGGAATTAAGACTATAATAATTTAATGAAGGGAACTACTTTTTCGGGTGCTTATTGCTTCTATATCGTACGTCGGTATCCATAACCAATGAAAGGCGAGCAAGTCACGTGGGTATGTTTTGATGAGGATCACTTTAAGAGAGGACAGCCTTTAGGGAACAATTTCTATTGAGCCATATCGTCGTCTGCAGAAGAAGGTAGTGCAGGTCACTCCTGCTACCAAAAAGAAGACCGTCTTGGCAGAGCTTGCTCCTACTGTCTTACCCAATACCAGATAGAGCCAGCAGTTCTTCGGCCTGAGAACTTCAAGAACACCTATCTTAGCGCTGTAACTAGCGCTAAGTCAAGAAAGAAGAAACGTACCGGGACCATTAAGGCTCGGGAAGATAAGACCTTGAAATTCAAGGCCTTAGGTGAGCCCAAAATCTCATCTGAACCCAAAAAAGAGATCATAGTTTTGAAATCCAGAATGGGTTGAAGCAAGGAGATGCACTATCTCCTCTACTATTTAATTTTGTACTAGAGCATGCCATTAAATCTTTAGAGAATGAGGAAGGCTTACAACTCAATGGTATTAATAAGCTGTTAGTTTATGCTGATGATGTAGTACTACTGGCCGATAGCGAGGAGATACTAAAGACCAACACGCACACACTATTGAGTAACACAAAGAAATTGGGACTGGAAGTAAATATCAGTAAAACTAAATATATGGCCACACGTAGAAATTCAGTATATAATGGAAATGGACAGCTAATGACAAATGAGGGAAATTTTGAGGAAGTGGCTGAATTCAAATACCTAGGAATAATAATCACAAATAGGAATGAGATGCACAAAGCAATTAAACATAGGCTCAATTCTGGAAATGCATGCTATTATGCATTGCAGAGACTTTTGATGTCCCAACTCCTTTCAAAAAACGTTAAGCTGAAAATATATAAAACTATTATTCTACCAGTTATATTATATGGGTGCGAAAAATATAATCTTACTTTAAGGGAGGAAAGGAGATTACGAGTATTTGAGAATAAAGTTCTTAGGAAAATGTTTGGACCAAGAGAGATGAACAGACAGGTGAATGGAGAAGACTACATAACAATGAACTACATGGTCTTTATAGGAAGCCAGATATAATAAGAATAGTTAAGTCTCGTAGACTGCGATGGGCAGGACATGTTGCGCGTATGGGGAATGAAAGATGTGCATGGAAGCTTCTTGTAGGAAAGCCAGAGGGAAAACGCCCAGTTGGTAGACCAAGAATGAGGTGGGAGAACAACATTAACTATGATTTGAGGGAAGTAGATTATACAGGGAATGATTGGAAAGCATTAGCTCAGGATAGGGATGTAGGAGAGCTTATGTCCGCGCGGCCATGAACCTGCGGGTTCGATAGTGCCAGTGAGTAAGTAAGGCACTCAAACTGCCATGTCTCCGATGGAAAAGAGTAGGTCGATTCAAACCAGCCTCTCTAAAAGAAATGGAAGTTGGTTTCATGAACCACTGATTCCCTTCTCTGCTGCCGAGGATGCATCCAGGAAACTGGATGTTTCCTTGACGGGCTCGTGGAGTTGATGTATGTTTGAGAAGAGATACAACTCCCAACACATAGTCTAGTCTAGAACAATTTCTGTAATTTTTTATAGATGTTGTAAGCTACAGAAAATAATAACTTATATTTGCATTTTCGTTTAACTTACTTATGTTGTGTTCCTTAAACCAGCTAAATAGGAGCATAAATTGGCTTATTTACGTGGTTTCTGCGTGACGCACTTTATTTACATTCCAACGCACAGTGAAATTGTGAAGCCATGCATTGTGATTCTCTTATCTCGCTTTAGTGTTAAGTTGGCTTTCTCGTCTCCCGGAAGAAAATGCAAATGTCAGCAGTGAAGCGGATTTTACGCCTTTATGTAACAATGTTTTGTTGTTCTTTTCAACGATCTGATGACATATTAATGTGTTCAACATGATCACAAATTTTGTAGGTTCCATTTTTTAAATCGCTTTCGGTTCATTTGCCCAGTACATTTTTCTCTCTCTTTTTTTAATGCTTTATCATAAGTAATGCCACAATTGATTTCCAAATTATCCATAAATTCACGACTCACAGTCTATGAGCCTTAGGCCTAACTTTTCTTATTATATCTGGTTTCCCAAAAAGTCCTTTGCTCACTGTTATGAAGTATTCTCCATTCACCTGTCTGTTCGTCTCTCTTAGATCTAAAAAATATTCTTAAGAAACTTACCTCAAATGAGTTAATGCCATCCTTCTACGTCATTCTTGGCCTACCTACTGGGCGTTTTCCCTCTGGTTTAATTTCACGTTGATTTACACAGGTCAACATGATTTTTATCCCATGAGTACCAATATAGGCTAATAGTTGTACTTAATGCATTTTTTATCGTGTTTTCAAATATGTATTCGGAATTTCTCCATCACCGACAGTTTTTTTATTTCAATTTCAATTAATGGATTTAAATAATAAACGTTTTTTCGTCCATTTGTCCATTGTAAAATAAAACCAAATGAGCTAACTCAAATGATTTCAGCTACGGAAAAGAGATATCAAGGCAAATGGAATCCTAATATGCTGGCCGATTATTGTTGGACCATCAAGAGGGATGCTCCACAGGCGGAATATAGCAGAAAATGTAATTTCTTACTTTCTAGGTGAGTCCCAATGTTCGAATATTGTGTAGTTACGAATGTAGAAAATATTAAAGTGTTCGAAATTATAAATTCCTGTCTCTCGGAAACCTTGCGTGATGGAGAAAAACCGATATCATATTTGAATTCAGGAGAAAAAATACTATCAAAATCATATATTTTTCTTTCTGAGACAAAAAAAAATTATTTTTTGTTGTTCAGTTTTATTAGTGACCCTCTTTCATTCCTCATTTGTGCTATCCCATTCCTAATGCTCATTGCACCTTCATAGTATAATGTAAAGCTTCCTCATTCTGTACTAGCTTCTCCTAGCTTTCTAATTCCTGCAAATATCTACGACTAATCTTTTGGCATGGATCCCCTCAAGTAGTTGTTCTTCTCTCCCCTCCATAAAATCCGAATGGGGACTATTTTATCATAAGTAATGCCACGAGTGATTTCCAAATTAGCGATAAAATCACGACTCACGAAGTGAGGAGTGAATTTATCTAGAGAATTTGGAAATCAAGAGTGGCATTTGTTAGGACTGTTTAACGAATAAAATTAAGCTGTTTACTCACAAATCATTATTTAACTGTAGTTATTTTAAAATATTTATATATTTAATGTAAACGGCGATGTTTGAAAACAAATGAGAAGCGTTTGTTGTTTCACTTGTTAATCACTGCAGCCAGTTCATATTATTTATTGCCAAAGGATCGCAATATTGTAAGAATGCACACTAGTGGCAGAGAAAAAATGAGACACATCAAAGTGTATATAAACCAACATTATGAGTCACTCTCTCCTATTTAGAATGATATTGTGATAAAATCAAATTGATAAATTCCAGGTGAAAAAGACTGTGATTGGTTGTAAATCAAAATTAATTGAAACGCGATTGGTCATTGGCTCCCATTTGGGGCATGAGTCAAATAGTCACCGGAAAATTTTACCCCGTTCACCGATGTGTCCGTTAGTCCTTTATCAACGAATCAATCAACGAACGAACGAACGAACGAATCTATATAAATTTTTTACCCATGTCGACATCATGCGGTTAAGCATCAAATGTTCCCGTTCTCACAGTGTTGATGCATAACTGTCAAACAAGGAAAAATCATCATCATCGTCCTTTCAAGTATTAGGCCCAGTGGCCCGTTACGGTCTCCCGCCATCTCCGAAAAGGTCGTCCCACAGATCTTCTGCCTCGAGGAATGTAGTGAAGAATTTGTTTTGGTATTCTGTGACGATCCATGCGCTGAATATGGGCTAGCCAATTGTTTCTATATTCTTGGATGTATTCAGATATAGGTACGATGTTTAACTCTCTGGCTATTGTTGAATTTTTTTGGTGGTCTGGAAAGCTATAACCTGCAGTTCGTCTCAGAAATTTCATCTCCGTGGCTGTAATATGACGATCATCCTGATTCTGATGGTCCAAGCTTCACTGCCATAACAGATTATGGGTCTAGCGAGAATTTTATAGATTTTCATTCTTGTGTGTATCTGCACTTTTGATGGTTTAAAAAACTTGGTTGATAATTCTTAAACAAGGAAAATAAGTTGCCATATCCAATATTGTTAGTTTGGCGCTACAATAAAGAGTGTATATTGACTTACACTTGTATTTTTCTTGAAACTGATATAATGGCGTGTAGCAACCGGTTGATGCATAACGCCGTCCAATTTATTGAATTTTTAAAAATTAATTAATATCTACCGCAGTAGTCTCGGTGTAGCGTCGCTGCCTCGTAAATCAAGGGCCCGGGTTCGCTCTCCGGTCAGGATACTTTCCTGTTTTTTTTTCTGGCTTTTTCCTTACCTGTAAGACAAATGTCAGGAAGCTTTAAGGCCCAAACGATCCCCGAACATCTGGCCATCATAATCATCATCATATTCGCCATGTTTAGTATGAATGTATGTCTGAATGCTGTGTTTCCGTCTTAATGTTGTTTGTTGTCTCGGAGGTGGCCTTGACATTGAGCTGATCACTCATTAGTGGAGACCCTCCGTGTGGTCAAAGAAGTATGTGTGTGAGTACCAGGTAATACCCAGCGTGCACTGCTACGCCTAAATAAATTAAATTTGTTTCCATGTTTAGTTGAATAAGTAAAAATAAATATAATTATAAATGTATACCGTAATTATATTTAGATATCCCGTGCTGATTACTCGGCGTTGCCCGGGAATCTACTCATCCCGATCTTCTTGGCATTAATTCGCTGAAAAACAAAATTTGTTTTTTTTTTGTATTTGAGAATAAAGTTCTTAGGAAATTTTTTGAACAAAGAGAGATGAACAGACAGGTGAATGGAGAAGACTAGATAACAGTGAACTACATGCTATTTATAGGAAGCAAGATATAAGAACAGTTAAGTATCGTATACTGCGATGGTCAGGACATGTGGCACGAATGGGGAATAAAATTCGTGCATGGAAGCTTCTTGTAGGAAAACCAGAGGGAAAACGCCCAGTTGGTAGACCAAGAATCAGGTGTGAGAATTATTTGAGGGAAGTAGGTTGTACAGGGGATGATTGGAAAACATTAGCTCAAGATAGGAATGCATGGAGAGCTTATATCCGCACGGCCATGAACCTACAGATTCGATAGTGCCAGTGAGTAAGTAATAATCAATAAAAATTTCGTCAATATATAAATAACGAAATGTTAATCACAAAGATACTTAAATCGGTTAATGGAGGGCGATTAAGAATTTTAATAGACATATTAAAGATATGAGAAATTCTTTCTCTGCTAACGAGCATTTATTGTGAAACGAAATGTCATAATCGCCACAGTTAATATAAGTTTAGATGTTTACATAAACTGTTAAAGAATCTATAAATTACTACAATCTGTGGTACATCGACCTTGCACTCTGTACGCTTCATCACTGCTTATCAATAGTTTTCAATGACATTCCATGACATAACATAATTTGGGCTGGTGATTTTTACCGTTTTAATCTAAAAAATCGTCACATACACGTGTGTATATAACGGGCTTCCAATATAAAACCGGACCGGCCTCACGGAGTTTCACCCGACACGCAGTGCTGTCTCTTCCTCCCGCAATTCACCCTGCCTGCCACCCGTCCTTGAAATGTTTCTTACCTTATAGAAAATGCTGGAAATGTTGTCCTCCCGCAGTTATACCGAGTAAACACATTTAGATTGACACGCTGTAGTTCGTTGTTGTGCTAATTTCGGTAATGATTTTTGTGGTGAACGTTCCAAATTTTCGCCAATTTCGTCTAATTTTTCTTCGGTGAGAACCGTACGCCTTCGCGTGTGTTTCTTATTTTGTACTGAACCAGTGGTCTCAAATTTAGTCACAAGATCGTGGATTGTCGATCTGGAAGGAGGTAATTGTCCAGGGAAGTTCCGAATAAATTCCTCGCGAACGCGACGAGCTGATTCGTATTTATAATAACATTTACACACATAAATGCGCTGCTCTAATGTCAGCTGACGTCTCATCTTGTCGAACGATAGTAAACTGACTAGTTCAAGGACGAGCGGCTGGCAGAGTGAAATGCGGACGAGGAGAGAGCGCTGCCTGACGGGTGAAACCCCGTGAGGCCGGTCCGGGTTTATATTGGAAGCCCGGTATATATATATATATATATATATATATATATATATACGAAATTATTGAACAAGTATCCCACTTTAAATAGTTAGAATGTGACATCAGCTATGGGTAAGATAAAGATATTGAACACAGAACACATCAGTTTCAAGCTATTTGTGGTACAATAAATAGAATAGAACATTGAATAATAAAGCCCATAAACAAACAAAATTAAAATTTTATAAAACAATGGCTGTCCCTGTCCTTTTGTATGGGAGTGAATCTTGGATTACCACTACCAAACAAGAAAGTAAAATTCAAGCAGCCGAGATGAAATTTTTAAGAAGAGTAAAAGGCTGCACTAGAATGGACCAGATAAGAAACGAGGATATCCGTGAAGAACTGCAGATCTACTCCATTAAAGAAAATATATTTAACAACAGATACAGTGGAAAGAACATGTAGAAAGAATGGAAGAAAGAAAGTAGATTACCAAATAAAATCTTGCATTATTTTCCAAGAGGAAGAAGAGATGTCGGACGTCCTCGGAAGAGATGGTCTTAGATCTATTAGTGAAGACGGAACAGGCAACCCTTGCCTAAACCAGGAAATGAAGAAGAAGACATATATATATCTTCTTCCTTTCCAGGATTAGGTCAATGCGACCTGTTCCGGTCTCAAGTCCATCGTTTCCTTGGACGTCCCAAAGATATTTTTCCATGTGGTTTGTAGGCGTTGATCTTTTTGGGTAATCATGTATTGTCCATTCTGTTTAATGTTCTTTCCATTGGTATTTGTGCTCTTCTAGTTTATCAACTATTGAAAAATATCTCCAGTTCATATTTCTTATTGATTTATTGTGTAATCTATCCATGCGTGCACATCCTTTTACGGATGTTAAAAAATTCATTTCAGTGGCTTCAATGTATGATATATCCTTTTTGTAAGTAACCAAGATTCAGATCCATATAAAAGAACAGGAACAGCCATAGTTTTATAAAACCTGAGCTGAGTTTCTCTTCGAGTCTTTCGGAGGGTTCTTCTTATGGTGCCACACATAATTTGATATCGGTTTAATTTATTGTGTATATCCCAATCATAGCTATGTGTTATATCTGAACCAAGATAGTTAAAGTGTGCTATCTGTTCTATTATTTCATTATTGATTACTATTTTTGCTCTGACTGGCACTTTGCCCTGAAAAGCCATAATTTTAGTTTTTGAAGTTGAGACTTTGAGATTATAATAGAGTCCTAATTGATTCAACACGTAAATGGCTCTTTGTAAATCATCCTCTGACTTCTGTATAATTACCAGGTCGTCTGCATACATTAAAATATTCGCTAATTTTTAGATAATACCTAGATTATGAAGTTCATATCTATTTGTTATTTAAGATTCACTTTCTAGGCTTATCTAGAATTAGATTAGTTTTTTTAAGTATTTATTTTATTATGAATGAATTAATTTATTTTATCGAATGGGAGGTGTGCACTATTAATACAACTCGGTTTATTTTAATAGGATATACTGAGTTTCGTTGCGAAACGTCGAAAATTGTGACCCCTAGGGCGATTTTTAATTTTCTCTTCAGGTGAACTCCTACACCTAATGGTTTCAGAGGGTCCAATTGTGAATCTAAACTACCCAGGGATCCATTCAAACATACACAAAAAATTGGCTGTTAATAATGGCTACGACCCTGAAATTATAGAATGTTTAATTAAGAAGGTTCAGTACAAAAAAAGCAATTGACAAAGTTTTTCCTGTACCCAAAGAAAACAAAGAAATATGTCGTAATGTCATACATAGGCCCACTTTCAAATAAAATATCTGAACACTTTAAAAGTTGAACATTAATGTGGCATTTAAAACTAATAAACTCTACAAATATAATAAAAAACAATAAAACCAAAACAAAAAAAGAAAAATTATCAGGTGTATATAAATTGAAGTGTGGCACATGTGACAATGTCTATATAGGACAAACTGGTAGACCTTTATATCTCGGATAAAGGAACACATGAGAGCATATAACAGAAATTTAGAAAATTCAAAATATGCTAACCACCTATTCCAATTTAATCATTGTTTCGATCCAGATTTTGAAATTTTACATATTTGTGATAAGGGTAAGAAGTTAGATCTTTTGGAGGCTGTAGAAATTAATAAATTTAAAAGTAGTAAAAACTGTTAAATTCTCAACTTGATTTGAATGAGAATCCCTTTTGTTAAATTAAAAAATTAAATAAATATTGTTGTATTGTTGCTTAGATCAGTTGGAACACAATTCATAATTTGTTAACATGTCTGAAGAAGGTACAGTGTACCGAAACAGCTGTCACTGAATTATATAATAAATATGAAAATCAAATAAAACTAAGTTTATTTTTATTTAATTAATAAATATGGATTTTCATCAAGTAAACACCAACTCAATTGATTATTTAATACTAATATAATAATAAAAATAGTAATACTTCCAAATAGTACTTTTTTCTTTAAGAATTGACATACGGAATAAAATAGAAAGCATTTTAACAATTAAAAAAAAGTTACTCGCCGGGAATCGAACCTGTAACCTTCTGCATACGAATCAAGCCACTAAGCACCGAGCTAAGCCTTCGCTTCCTTGTTGTGTATAGAAAGAATGCTCTTGAACAGAAGAAGGGAAACGTATTGTAGCTCTACTGTGCTATTAGTTTTGTTGTGTGAATCGCGCGTTAGAACTTGAAATATTCGAGATCAAGAATCGGCCCATTCTTTTTGTCGCTAAGTGTACAAAAAAAATAGAGAAATGCTGAATGTGGCTGTTATGCAGGTGGGATTTTCATTGTGTGTAACTTAAGATATCAGTTACATTAGATTTAAATAATGATAGCGATGGGAAGTGAGTTCCGTGATGTGGTCATAGATATTGTGTAAGATACAGAGTATAAACATGTCCGTGTTGTGGTATCGAAAGTAAAGTGGTGTCTTGTGTCATGTTCCTAAGTTGTGATGAGCCGATAAAATTTGAAATGTTGTCATTAATAACTTGTAAATATGTGTGCAGAATTTGGAATAGTAAAGCAAGCGAATGTATAGTTCTTCTGTCATTTAGATGTAGCCATGATAAGGCCTGAAATGAAGGAGACACGTGGTCAGAAGGACGGAGATTGTACAAATCGAATGCACGCATTATGAGCACGCTGTAGTCTGCCAAACAGATCAGTTGTCAGATTAGTCAGTAATATGTCGCAGTAGTCGAAGTGTGGCATTACAAGAGTCTGTACAAGTATTTGTTTTAATTTTATCATCATCGTTTCCAGTATCTATCATCAAACCATAACTTAAACACAAGATCACAACATAGTCTCTTGCTTAATATACCACAACATAGGACATCACATCACTCCATGTCATATACCATCTTCACTTCTCGCAACTGGAATTCCCTACCACAAGAAATAAGGGGCTGCCGGACATTGGCATCTTTTAAAAGAAATCTAAATTTATATTTGCTCTAAGCTCGACTCCATTATTACCTAGTGTAAGGTATATATATATTAATTGGTGTTTCTCGTATAATGTATCATATTTATATTATTATTCTATTATTATTATTATTATTATTATTATTATTATTATTATTATTATTATTATCGTAAGTAATATTATTGTTATTATCGTATAAAATGTTGTTTGTACATGACATTTACATGCTACATTTAATGTATCTTTAACTGTTTATAATTAGTATAGTGTATATCTATATTTGTCAAATATTTATTTGTATTTGTGCCGGTTGAGTGGAAGAGAAGGCCTTATGGCCTTAACTCTGCCAGAATAAGTAAAGCATTATTATTATTATTATTATTATTATTATTATTATTATTATTATTATTATTATTATTATTATTATTATTGGCAAAGAGAACATAAAACATAAAACATAGAATTGAATTGAGTAGCAAAATAATATCATCATTAAATTCCATATGGTGGGATAAGCATATTTGGAAAGACACAAAAAAATATATTGGTAAAACATTGGTGGAATCTGTTGCAATGTACGGAAGTGAGGTATGGACAATCAATAAGTACTACAAGAATAGACTAATAGCTATAGAAATGGATTATTTACGAAGAAGTGCCAGAAAGTCTAAATTAGAACGTGTCACAAATAAGGAAATTAGAAACAAAATGGAAGCAGAAGAAAGCATAATTGAAAGAATTGAGGAAAAGGAATTAAAGTGGTTAGGACATGTTTTAAGAATGGAAGATGAGCGATGGCCGAAGCAACTATATGAATGGCATCCTAACAGAAAGAAGAAAAGAGGAAGACCAAGGTTAACATGGAAGGAAAACATGAAGACAGTAATACAAGCTAGAGGGCTAAGCATCGAAGATGCCCAAGACCGTAGGCTTTGGAGGTTTGGCACGGGAAGACGGCAGCAGCTGTAAAAACCCGAAGATAGATAGAGATTATTATTATTATTATATTATTATTATTATCCTTCACATTCTAGGAGATCATCAATGTGCATTTAGAAGAAACAGGTCTACAACAGATCAGATATTTAGTATAAGACAGATTTTAGAAAAGAAATGGGAATATAATGGTACTGTACATCAACTATACGTAGACTTCAAAAAAGCATATGATTCAATTAAGAGGGAGAAGTTATATAGTATCCTGCTGGAGTTCGGAATTCCTAAAAAGTTAGTTAGACTTATACGAATGTGTCTAAATGCTCAACGAGTAGGGTGCGTGTAGGCAAACAGTTTTCAACACTTTTGAAATCCAGAATGGGTTGAAGCAAGGAGATTCACTATCTCCTCTACTATTTAATTTTGTACTAGAGCATGCCATTAAATCTTTAGAGAATGAGGAAGGCTTACAACTGAATGGTATTAATAAGCTGTTAGTTATGCTGATGATGTAGTACTACTGGCCGATAGCGAGGAGATACTAAAGGCCAACACGCACACACTATTGAGTACACTAAGAAATTAGGACTGGAAGTAAATATCAGTAAAACTAAATATATGGTCACACGTAGAAATACATTATATAATGGAAATGGACAGCTAATGACAAATGAGGGAAATTTTGAGGAATTGGCTGAATTCAAATACCTAGGAACAATAATCACAAATAGGAATGAGATGCACAAAGAAATTAAACATAGGCTCAATTCTGGAAATGCATGCTATTATGCATTGTAGAGACTTTTGATGTCCCAACTCCTTTCAAAAAATGTTAAGCTGAAAATATATAAAACTATTGTTCTACCAGTTATATTATATGGGTGCGAAATATGGACTCTTACTTTAAGGGAGGAAAGGAGATTACAAGTATTTGAGAATAAAGTTCTTAGGAAATTTTTTGGACCAAAGAGAGATGAACAGACAGGTGAATGGAGAAGACTATAGAAGCAATGGACTGCATGGTCTTTATAGGAAGCCAGATATAATAAGAACAGTTAAGTCCCGTAGACTGCGATGGGCAGGACATGTTGCGCGTATGGGGAAATGAAAGACGTGCATGGA
This sequence comes from Diploptera punctata, assembly GCA_030220185.1. NCBI lineage: Eukaryota > Metazoa > Arthropoda > Insecta > Blattodea > Blaberidae > Diploptera > Diploptera punctata. The sequence continues at coordinate 1,869,762 of JASPKZ010006855.1, forward strand.
AACTTCTTGTAGGAAAGCCAGAAGGAAAACGCCCAGTTGGTAGACCAAGAATGAGGTGGGAGAACAACATTAACTATGATTTGAGGGAAGTAGATTATACAGGGAATGATTGGAAAGCATTAGCTCGGGATAGGGATGTATGGAGAGCTTATGTCCGTGCGGCCATGAACCTACGGGTTCGATAGTGCCAGTGAGTAAGTAAGTAAGTATTATTATCCTTCACGGATCAGGTCTTTGTCTGTTCCGATCTTACATCTGTTCAGTCCAGCGCTTTGTTGGTCTTCCTACCGATCTTCGTCCCTCCGGGATTATACACCAGTGCCATCTTTGGTATCCTATCCTCTGTCATTCTTTGCAGATGTTTCATCCAATTGTTGCTGTGTTCTTCTATTTGTTGAAGAAGTGGTTGTACTTTTAGTTCCTCTCTAATATTCTCTATCTATCTTCGGGGTTTTACAGCTGCTGCCGTCTTCTCGTGCCAAACCTCCAAAGCCTACGGTCTTGGGCATCTTCGATGCTTAGCCCTCTAGCTTGCATTACTGTCTTCATGTTTTCCTTCCATGTTAACCTTGGTCTTCCTCTTTTTCTTCTTTTGTTCGGATGCCATTCATATAGTTGCTTCGGCCATCGCTCATCTTCCATTCTTAAGACATGTCCTAACACTTTAATTCCTTCTCCTCAATTCTTTCAATTATGCTTTCTTCTGCTTCCATTATGTTTCTAATTTCCTTATTTGTGACATGTTCTAATTTAGACTTTCTGGCATTTCTTCGTAAATAATCCATTTCTAGAGCTGTTAGTCTATTCTTGTAGTACTTATTGATTGTCCATAACTCACTTCCGTACATTGCAACAGATTCCACCAATGTTTTACCAATATATTTTTTGTGTCTTTCCAAAATATGCTTATCCCACCATATGGAATTTAACGATGATATAATTTTGCTACTCAATTCAATTCTATGTTATATGTTCTCTTTGCCTATACCTTCGATGTTATCCATAATCATTCCCAAATATTTAGTTTGTTTCACTTGCTTTATTTGGATTCCTTCTTCCAATATTAAATTTTCTCTTTCATTGCTATTTATTCCCAGATATTCTGTTTTTTGTAAATTTACTGTGAGACCCCATGATTCATATGTGTTTTTCAACCTTTTTATCATGAATTCCATGTCAAATTTGTCTCTAATATTCTCATTTCTAATATGTTCTTCTTTTGTACAACCTTTCACAGCCCGTAGGAAGCTCATTTCCGCTGCCTGAATTTTATTGTTTTCTTTTTCCTTCAGGACCCAGACCTCACTTCCACACATCGCCACTGGTAGCGCCATCGTTGAGTAAAATCTTAGCTACGTATCCTTTCTTACTGTGTTCCTCAGTGTTCGTCTGATTGTTCCACAAATATGTTGAAATTTCTGCATTTTCTTATTTATATCTTGTTCTTCTTCATAAGTTATAATGAAGTTTGTAAATATATTTAGGGAGTGAAGAATTGGGAACAATTTCTTGCAGGTATTATTCATCTGGATTTTCCAGTCCATATGCAGGTCCATGCATATACAGTAACACCTGTTTAATCCGGAACGTGGATAATGCGGAAATCTGTCCAATGCGAACAAATTTATTGGTCGCGGCGAAATAATAATAATAATTTTACTTGTATTTATTTTGCATAAAACGGAATCTGTCCAACTTGGAAACGGAACGGTATTTCTACACAATTCATGAAATAAGTTTTTTATATACAGAGTGAGAAATAAAATTCCTGCCGCCGGGTGAATTAGAGATTCTACCTGTACCTCAAATTTTCTTTCGGCCTTACTGCACACCCGATATGCGAAATACAGATACCTGTCTTACAAATAACCATATGACAGTGCCTATTATTACTTATGGATCCGAAACATGGACAGTGACAACACAACAATCTGCCAGAATACTAGCTGCTGAAATCAGATTCCTCAGACCAATAGCAGGATATCAAAGAACAGACAAAAAACATAACATAGAAACAAGACAGCAACTGAAAGTAGAGGAATTAAACACAACAGTAGAGAAATACAGAAAAAAAACTGGAAACAACACTTGGCAAGGATGACTGAGAATATAATACCAAAAGCAGCATACAGCTATTCATCACGAGGAAGAAGAAGTCTGGGAAGACCAAACAAAAGATGGAGGCAGCAGCAATTTGGAGCCGGAACAGGCTAGTAAATAAGCCTAAACCGTGAACAAGAAGAAGAAGAAGACAAATAACCATTGCACTGTAAAATCTTAAATATTAGTTTAAGTTCTGAGACCTATCTTTCACAGGTAGTGTTCTGAATTTACGGTACGAATAAAGATGGCTAAAACGTATGTATCATTCCCATTAAACGAAACAGTGAAGGTGATTGAAGATATACTCGTATCTCTAAATTTCCGGACCGATGTTCCCAAGTCAAGCCCTAGCTCTTGCTAAATCCCTAGGGAATAACGATTTCAAGGAATCTTCAGGTTGGTTGTGGACAGTTTTAAAAGACGACACAATGTAGGGTGGAATGAAATTTGCGGGGAATCAAAGGATGTGGACGAAAGTGTAGCTAGTGAGCGGTAACCGAAACTGCATATTTTAATTTTAGATTACGCGCAAGAGACATTTTTAACGCTCACGAAACGGGACTGTTTTTTTTTTCGCGCGTTACCGTAGAAGTCGTTCATACATACTATAGTTCACTTTCCAACGGCAGCGGAACTGCAATTAATCCAAGGTACGTAAAAAGACGTATATGGTACTCTATAATCTAACGTTAGTCCACCGCTGTGGGTCTCGAGGTAGCGTGCTGCCTTGTCACGTAGCGGGCCCGGGTTCGATCCCCGGTCGGGACAGTTTTTCTGGGTGAGGTTTTTATCGGGGTTTTTCCCTCACTTGTAAGACAGATGTCAGGAAAACTTTAACCCTTAAATTGGCAAAACACAAATTTCTTCTGTTAGTTATTTGAATGTTGCGGACCGCAGAGAAAACGGAATCTTGTGTGTAAGTGTTATTATTAGGTATATTGTATAATTATACACATATTTAAGTGGGTTTCGTTTGTTCGTTTTCATGTGATTTTTTAAAAATATTAAATTAATTGAAACCAACTGATGTATCCAAAAGGACACATTACGAATTTAAGGGTTAAAGGCCCAAATGGCCATCGCAATCATCATCATTCATATTTATCTTAGATTAAGCTTAGGATTAAGGACTCTCCTGGCGCACCACTATCATCATCATCACCCATCATATCATCGGGGCGACATAACCCCGCCTTTCAGACGCCCCAACCTTAGAGGTGGGTTACAAGTACGCCATGCCAGGAGAGAACACCAGGAATGTCGAAAGACAACCTGGGGCATTTGCAAAAAAAAAAAATCTAAGGTTATTAATAAGTTTTATTTTTTATAATGCGGAATTTTGTCTTCTTCTTCTTCTTCGGCTTTTCCCCACTTGTAGGTTTGCCGTCTTCAGTTTCCATTTATCTCTATCATTCCAATCTCTCTCTTCCAAATTCCTATCATCCATTATAGTTCTGACGTAGGTATTCCATTTCCATCTTGGTCTACCACGTTTATTTCTTCCAGGGGGTGACCATTGGTATATATTTTTTGGCCATATTTCATTTTCCATTCTTTGTACATGGCCATACCATTTTAGCATTTGATTTTCAATCCTCTTAACAACAGATGTGGTGACATTCATTTCTCTCCAAAGGAATTCATTTCTTATTTTATCCTGTCTTGTTTTTTGGAGGCTTCTTCTAAAATAATCAAATTCAACTGTTCTAATTGTATTCTTTTGTAATTCCGTCAAAGACCAAGTTTCACTTCCATATGACAAAATATTCTGTATTATGCTCTTATAAATTTTCATTTTAGTTCCCTTTGTAATATTTTTATTCCAAATTATTCCATGTAATGTCTTAGTTGCATTTTTTGCCATAGCAATTTTAGTCTGTACATCTCTCTCACAGGTACCTAAACTTGTAATTATTGACCCAAGATATTAAAAAAATTCACACTTTTTTATTTTCCCTGTTTCAAGTACGAGGTCATCCACATCATTTCCCAAACACATATATTATGTTTTTAGTCGGATGCAATTTTGTCTAATGTGGAAAAAAACAATTGGTCCCATGCGATTCCGTTTTGAGCAAGTTTTAGTGTATTTAGATTACTAACCCAATACTAATTCATCTGATGGCATGTATGTGTAATGGGAAATAACTGAAGATAACAAAATGTGAAACTCTAGGAAGCAAGACAGTGTCTGACTGCGCCGGCGCAAGCTTCCTGAACAACTGTCCATTCATGCCTTAGAGCGCAAACTCAATTATACTCTGATCTAGATTTACAATAATTATTATTATCAAGTCAGTATCAGCGGCGGCTCGTCTACACCTGGAAAAAATTTTGGAAAAACTTTGCAACATGTGACGCGAAAAAATGTATCTAAAGTTCCAATCATACACCATGCGCATGCGCCAACAAACGCGAAGCGGCTTACTTTTTGTTTTATTTAAGAGCCCCACCACCATCCCCCTGGGTTCCTCGGGTTTAATGTCCATATCCCCAGGTCTGCTCTTGTTCTTATTTATTATCTAGCGTGATTTCTTTATTCAATTCATTATATATTTACAGAGTGCGGCCAGTTAAAACTTAATCTAAGGTGTTTACAGTTATATTACATTATGGTTTCTTAATCTAATTTTGTTTCTTATACGATGTAATAATAATATACGTAAGATGGATGTATTAATCTTATATCTACTTAACCTAAACTTAATATTACAATTTATCAAGTACATTCTAACTTAATTCTACTTATTCTATTGAATCACGGTATGCAGCCAACATATATATCTACAAGCTAACCTAACGCAAATTAGGCACTCTAACCTGTGAAAGAATGCCCGCTGATTGTATCTAGTGTACGTTAATTAGTGCAGACTCTATCTTGGCAGCACTGGAAAACAGAATATTCGTTAAAATCAATATGGCTGTCACGTCTTGATGTAGTTCAATATTGTGAAAGTATTACATTGTAATAATCGTTGGAAAACATGTAAAAATCATTGTAAATGATTGGAAATAATTTGAAAAATGAAACCATAATGGCTTTCCGCCCTTAAAATGGTCCTCATCAAAACAAAACCATGTGACCTGCTCGCTTTTTCATTGGTTATGGACACCGAGGTGCAATTTAGATGTAATAAATACACGAAAAAGTAGTTCCCTTCGTTAAATTAAAAATATGTCCTCAGAATATACTTGTTGTTTTTCGGGAATGTAAATAATAATAATATTCAAAACATAGAAAATATTGTAAAATATAATATGTAATCAGTAATTACAACTTTAAAAAAAATTACATATGGATGATGCATTTGAGTTATGCTTCAGTCGATTCTGATGCAACAAAATGGCTGAGTCTTCTGTTGCTGTGTCGTCATCTTACTTACTTACTCTTACTTACTCACTGGCACTGTCGAACCCGTAGGTTCATGGCCGCGCGGACATAAGCTCTCCATACATCCCTATCCTGAGCTAATGCTTTCCAATGATTCCCTGTTTAATCTACTTCCCTCAAATCGTAGTTAATGTTATTCTCCCACCTCATTCTTGGTCTACCAACTGGGCGGCTTCCCTCTAGCTTTCCTACAAGAAGCTTCCATGCACGTCTTTCATTCCCCATACGTGCAACATGTCCTCCCCATCGCAGTCTACGAGACTTAACTGTTCTTATTATATCTGGCTTCCTATAAAGACCGTGTAGTCCATTGTTATGTAGTCTTCTCCATTCACCTGTCTGTTCATTTCTCTTTGGTCCAAAAATTTTCCTAAGAACTTTATTCTCAAATACTCGTAATCTCCTTTCCTCCCTTAAAGTAAGAGTCCATGTTTCGCACCCATATAACATAACTGGTAGAATAATAGTTTTATATATTTTCAGTTTAACGTTTTTTGAAAGGAGTTGGGACATCAAAAGTCTCTGCAATGCATAATAGCACGCATTTCCAGAATTGAGCCTATGTTTAATTTCTTTGTGCGTCTCATTCCTATTTGTGATTATTGTTCCTAGGTATTTGAATTCAGCCACTTCCTCAAAATTTCCCTCATTTGTCATTAGCTGTCCATTTCCATTATTTAATGTATTTCTACGTGTCGCCATCTACATTTTTAAAACACAAGTCTGGCAAATCTTTGACTTAGTGGTCAAAAAACAGTTATTTTAAATGTATTTCACAAGTTCAGTGAAAAATCTCACCTACTTTCTTGTAATCTACTCCATTCAACGATCACATGTCTTATATACTTCACACGTGCTCCCTGTCAATGTGACAGTAATTGTGGAGCGAATGACGGAAGGATACAATTGAGGTTTGTTAATGTTAAGATCACTGTAAGAGCGGATAAGGTATAAGAATTTACAGGAGTTCATCATCATCATCATCATCATCATCATCAACAACAACAAGGATTAAGCCCAATGGCCTGTTCCGATCTCATTATAGGTCGAATTGGTCCTTCCATCTCTTCAATGTTCTTCCCAACATTCTTCTCCCTTTTGGTTTATAATTATACATTCTTCTTGGTATGCGCTGTTCATTCATTCGTAATACGTGCTGAAGATAAGCATTTTGATAATATTTTATTATTTCACAGAGATTAAATTAAGTTCTGTTCTTATATCTTCGTTTTTCTTTTCATCGGTCCTTTGGTATCCTGCTATTGCTCTCAAACATCTTCATTTCAGCAGCCTCTATTTGTTTACTATCTGCCTTTGTTAATGTCCAGGTTTCACATCCATAGATAAGAGATGGAACTGCCAATACTTTGTAAAACTTCAAAATAGTTTCTTTTCTAGTTTTATTCAATAAAGTGCGTTTAATTGTGCCACATAGATAGTTGAATCGTTATATTTTAGTGTGTTTTATCTACATTTTTATCATTGCCTAAATAATAAAGTTCTTAGGAAAATTTTTGGACCAAGAGAGATGAACAGACAGGTGAATGGAGAAGACTACATAACAATGAACTACATGGTCTTTATAGGAAGCCAGATATAATAAGAAGAGTTAAGTCTCGTAGACTGCGATGGGCAGGACATGTTGCACGTATGGGGAATGAAAGACGTGCATGGAAGCTTCTTGTAGGAAAACCAGAGGGAAAACGCCCAGTTGGTAGGCCAAGAATGAGGTGGGAGAACAACATTAACTATGATTTGAGGGAAGCAGATTATACAGTGAATGATTGGAAAGCATTGGCTCAGGATAGGGATGTATGGAGAGCTTATGTCCGCGCGGCCACGAACCTTTGGGTTCGATAGTGCCAGTGAGTAAGTAAGTAAGCCTAAATGACATCCCAAATAATTAAAATTCTGAACTTGGTCTATAATTACATTGTTTACCATTATTTTTGTTCTTATTACACATTTTCCTTTCAGAGTTTCTGAAGGAATTAAAAAAGGAATTAATAAAACTGGCTCAGGTAAAATTATGACGACTGTGATCGAATGGAGGCTCCCTGCGTGCGAGACATCGACGTTACCACTAAACCAGAGCGGTGAAAAATTGTTACTGAGGGAGATAATTTAGTGTTTGAAAGTGGTTGCAGGAAGTTACGGAATTCGTCTTGGGGCAGGTGATAGGTAGATATGTTTCTTAGAATCATTACTTCACTCAATTGCTTCACCGTGTAATTTCCATAACAGCCTCAAGCGCCCTCACAACCAACAGCAGCCCTGGCGTCGTTCCCTCAACACAGATTTTGATAAATTTATTCGTCAGCATCTTATTTTTACACGCTTTATATTAGCTTGACCTGTATCTATCTATCTATCTATCTATGTATCTATCTATCTATCTATCTATCTATCTATCTATCTATCTATCTATCTATCTATGTAACGAAATCTTTCAACGCGATTTTCACCCACTTAAAATCATTGGATCGACTTGAAACTTTGTATACTTGTAGAGGACCCGTGACAATACAATAATTTCATATTTATTTTCTAAAATCCTGGCCAGAATCATCAGAAAATCAAAAAACGTATTTTTGTATCAATGTAACGGAATCTTTCAACGCGATGTTCACCCACTTAGAAACATTGGATCGACTTGAAACTTTGTATACTTGTAGAGGACCCGTGGCAATACAATAATTTCATATTTATTTTCTAAAATCCTGGCCAGAATCATCAGAAAATAAAAAAACGTATTTTTGTATCAATGTAACGGAATCTTTCAACGCGATGTTCACCCACTTAGAAACATTGGATCGACTTGAAACTTTGTGTACGTGTAGAGGACCCGTGACAATACAATAATTTCATATTTTGTTTCCAAAATCCTGGCCAGAATCATCAGAAAATCAAAAAAATGAAAACTGGTATAATAGGTTGCAGAGTTATCGACTCTTTAGTCAATCGTTATAACAGCTCAGATGGTAGAACGGTGAACTCTAATGGTATATAATTTCAATAATCCATAGGTCGCTGGTTCAAATCCGGCTGGGAGGTTTTTTTTTAGAAGAGTATTACTTTAGCTCATACTACAATAGTGGCCTATCGAATTTAAAGACATTAACATTTTTATCTTATTCTGTAAAATATAAAACTAAAAAATAAAAAATAAATAGTAGTTTTAAAAAACTAAAAAAAACACACACTTTATTAGAAAACCGAACTAAAAAATTGAAAAATAATTTTAATTTCTAACACGCTTGGGATAAATATTTTACCATCAAAAGCGTGGGGTGCTTTTATGATATTTACATTTTATTCTTAGAGACTTTACTTTTACCAATATCTGTTTATTATTAAATATATTAATCTGTAAACAGCACCCCACGCTTTTGATGGTAAAATTATTTATCCCAAGCGTGTTGGAAATTAAAATTATTTTTCATTTTTTTAGTTCGGTTTTCTAATAAAGCGTGTTTTTTTTTTTTTTAGTTTTTAAAACTATTATTTATTATAGAGAGATTGGACAGATTGAATATTAGAGGAAGTCGGGTAATGTGGACCCTTCGGTTTCAATGGACCCTGTTGGTGCTGCCCTCGAACAGAAAATATTTTAACTTCTTCCCTTCATCAACTTAGACGTTTTCAAGATCAGTTTATTTTATCAATGAGGATGCTATCTGTAAAAACAGTGTATTTAATTAATTTTATTTAATATCCTTGTAATTTTAGTAAACCCAAAGACCGTCGCTGTCTGCAGTTGAATGACCTGTGAATGTTATAATCAACAATAATTTTTCAAAACATTAAATAAATATCAACGCTTTTTAATTACGATCAGTCATAAATACTTTCAGATTTATTTGTGCCTGTCTGTATAAATTAATAGAATAAATAAACTTAAAAATAGAGTAAAAGGTAGGGTGGACTCTGGGGTCCACTTTACCCGATTATGGAGGTTAAAGTGGACCTTTCTTGTAATGTAAAAAAGTTTATAAATTATGAAGATGTTTCCATATTTGAATAAAATAACAATGCTATTCCATAGTTGCAACACTGAGATAATCACCGAAATTAAACAAAATTCAAAGTTCAAAGTTCTTATTTAAAAGAAGAAACACAACAAATTCAAAATATGTGTCTACCAACTGGGCGCTCATCCAGTTCGGACAAAGATAATATTAGAAAATAAACCAATGGAACAAGTGGTAAGATATAACTTCCCAGGTTGTGAAATATCATACACAGTGGAAACAGATATAAATAACAAACTAAATAAGTTTAATTATATAAACAGGTACACTAAAAATAACTTGGATAAATAAAGCCAGGAAAGACTCTATATTGAAATTATACAAGACAATGGCAGTGCCTATTATTACTTATGGATCCGAAACGTGGGCAGTGACAACACATCAATCTGCCAGAATACAAGCTGCTGAAATGAAATTCCTCAGACCAATAGCAGGGTATCAAAGAACAGACAAAAACACAACACAGAAATAAGACAACTAAAAGTAGAGGAATTAAACACAACAATAGTGAAATACAGAACAAACTGGAAAGAACACTTGGCAAGGATGACTGAGAATAGAATACCCAAAGCAGCATACAGCTATTCACCACGAGGAAGAAGAAGTTTGAGAAGATCAAAGAAAAGATGGAAACAGCAGCAATTTGGAGCCTGAAGAGGCTAGTAAATAAGCCTAAACCGTGACAAAGAAGAAGAAGAAGATATTATAGCTCATAGTTATGTAGTGTTCTGCATTCACTTGTCCATCCCTTTTTTTGTCCAAAATGTTTCCTAAGAACTTTATTCTCAAATAATCGTAATATTTTCTCCTCTCTTAAAGTAAGAGTCCATGTTTCGCATCCATATAATACGTATAACTGAGAGAATAACAGTTTTATATAATTTTAGTTCAACTTTTTAGAGAGAATTTGAGACAAGAGTCCCTGTAATACATAATAGCACGCATTTCCAGAATTGAACCTATGTTTAATTTGTTTGTGCATCTCATTCCTGTTTGTAATTATTGTTGCTAGGTATTTGAATTCAGCCACTTGTTCGAAATTTCTTTCATTTTTCACTAACTTTCATTTCCATTATATAATGCATTTCTATGACCTCCATGGTATCTTTACCTTGTCGTGGTGGAATGTCTCGCGTGCTTAAGTGACCCCGAGAGTTATGCCGTCTGATTACGTAGGCCCATACATCATTTTTTGTCTTCTTCTTCTATCGAAAACACGGGTGTGGATTTATTGCCGTCTGTGTACTACAACTGGAATGTATCTGTCCAACGGCGATGAGGTCAGATCTAAGTGTCTGTTTCCTGCAGGGTGATAATTTACTAATAATTAATTTTTTGTCATAAATTATTAAGAAATGGAATAAGTTCCTAAATTGGTAACATGTTGTCTTGTATTCAGTCTTATTTCCAGTAAAATATGATGTTACCTAAGAACAATGTTTCTATCGTATGGTGGGTAAACGTAGCACCATTGGTTCCACCAATAGATGGTGTTATCATAAGTAATGCCACGAGTGATTTCCAAATTATCGATAAATTCACGACTCACGAAGTGAGGAGTGAATTTATCTAGAGAATTTGGAAATCAAGAGTGGCATTTGTTAGGACTATTTAACGAATAAAATTAAGCTGTTTACTCACAAATCATTATTTAACTATAGTTATTTTTTAAAATATTTATATATTTAATGTAAATGGCGATGTTTGAAAACAAATGAGAAACGATAGGTACGCTTCTACTGCTTCTTTTGTTTATCACTGCAACCAGATCATATTATTTATTGCCAAAGGAACGCAATATTGTAAGGAGGAGCTTTCTTTAATATGGTAATTATAACACTGATAAATATTTGGTGAAACACGACTGTCATTGGTTGTAAAACAGAAATCATTGAAACGTGATTGGTCATTGACTCCCATTTGGGGCATGAGTTAAATAGTCATAAGTAATGCCACGAGTGATCTCCGATTCACGACTCACGAAGTGAGTTCTGTTACAGCAGAACTGGAACTGAGCTCAGAACTGGTATGGTGTAGTGTTTACCATTGCGACTGGAAATGCGAATGTTGTGTTCGTGACATATATTTGTCATGGCGTTAACGTAACTTTCTATTTGAATGGGTGTTTAGGCCCAAGTAGTTCCCGAATACAGCGTGGCCTTCGTAATATATTCAGCCAATATCCCTGAATAGCCCGTGAAAGTTGCTAGTGCCGTCTGTACAAATAACGATAAATTCACAGCTTTGCATGAGTTAAGCTGGCGGATGTTTCCATTGTAAATGACCAACAGCAAATTGTGAAATTAATTGTTTTTGCCAGTAGATGACACGACCAACATCAACCTGACTGTTACTGACATCACGCTATTCACTGCCTCCAGGATTCTTCACAAAAACTTCAAATTTATAAAAAAAACTTACTAATTCCCTAACAAATTATTATTTTTTCGCTACTAGCAAAGGGGGTCACGGCCGTACCATAGTTGTTTAAGGGAATATATAAAAAATACTACAAGGCAGAATGCCGATGGCGTCATAACTTTTAAACAGCCCTAAACCACCATGGTCCTGGGATCGACTTAACTGTAGGAAATAATAATCAGTCAATTTTTAGTGTTGAAAATGACAGCTTCGCTGCTCAAACATGTTGACTCGTTTAATTTTTAATTGGTGAAATGGGTACATTGTCTATATGTTTTATGATTTTATCATAGTAATTCCACGAGTGATTTCCATTCATGACTCACGAAGGGAGGAGTGAATTTATCTAGAGAATTTGGAAATCAAGAGTTGCATTTGTTAGGACTATTTAACGAATAAAATTAAGCTGTTTACTCACAAATCATTGTTTAACTATAGTTATTTTAAAATATTTATATATTTAATGTAAACGGCGATGTTTGAAAACAAATGAGAAATGTGAGGTTATGTTCATTCACTGCTGCTTGATCATATTATTTATTGCCAAATAAGATCGCAATATTGTAAGAGTGCACCCAAGTGGAGAAATAATGAAACACATCAAACTATATATCATAATCAACATTACGGGTTATTCGTTTATTTTTTTAGTAAACAACTCAGTAAAATCAAGGAACCTTTTCATTATTTGCTACATTCAATGTATTTGTTGGAGAAAAATAATGGTCTAACCTGTTCAGAATATTAAAAAAGGAGGAGCTTTCTTTATCACAAAAGCAGGAGCTGATAAAGAGAAATCGATAAAGAGCGAGGTGAAACACAACTGTCATTGGTTGTAAAACAGAATTCATTGAAATGTGATTGGTCATTAACTACCATTTGCGACATGAGTTAAATAGTCATAAGTAATGCCACGAGTGATTTCCAAATTAATCGATAAATTCACGACTCACGAAGTGAGGAGTGACTTTATCTAGAGAATTTGGAAATCAAGAGTGGCATTTGTTAGGACTATTTAACGAATAAATTTAAGCTGTTTACTCACAAATCATTATGTAAATATAGTTATTTTAAAATATTTATATATTTAATGTAAACGGCAATGTTTGAAAACAAATGAGAAACGTTTGGTACGCTTCATTTGCTTATTTTGTTCATCACTGCAACCAGATCGTGTTATTTATTCCAAAGGAACGCAATATTGTAAGATTGCTCTCTAGTGGAGAAAAAATGAAACACATCAAACTGTATATTAATTCATTTCTGATGACGTATGATGTAAATATGACAATTATATTTTTCTGGAATGTTATTACCTGGGAAAAAATTCTTTTAAGAAAGTGCAAACAGTGGTTTCTTTTTTTGGTGGTATAATCAATTGCTACAAATGTTTTTATATTAACTCCCCTACATGCGATATGTGTGACTTCAAACCCAAATTTTCAGTTGGCACTATATATACAATGGTATGGTAGCCGTGTTTCTTAGAGAGTCAATCACTGCAAAATAATGCTATGACCTATTCAGAATGTTAAAAAGGAGGTGCTTTCTTTATTATGATAAATTTTAGTTGGAAAATTCTAGGCGAAACACGACTGTGATTGGTTGTAAATAAAAATCATTGAAATGTGATTGGTCATTGACTCCCATTTGGGGCATGAGTTAAATAGTCATTAAAATCCGTCTCGTCGTTTAGAAGGAAGGTGTTCAGTGACAAACGCACGCACAGAAGAATTGTATGTACCTATTGTATATACATTATGCATTGCGACTTGAGAATACTGCAACTTGTTGTCATAGCAACACAATGACAGTATTGACACATTGAGCGGTCACATAACGGTTAACACATATACATTTATATTTCTGTCCTAGTATTGATGAATTACAGTGTATAGCTGTCGATATTCCATCACACCTCTCCTCCAGTACCTTACGTATAGCCCGGAAGTTCAGGAAAGTCCTTTTTTTTTGTGCGATGGTGCGTTTTGTCGTACTTACAGCAATGGCGACCATGACTGAAAGTTCAACTTCCTGCATTTCGGGGTTGCCAACCTAAATAACTATACTGTAATATTACATATTACAAACGCGTGCGGGAAGTAAAACCATCGCCCTCTATGTTTACTACATACAATGTATATACAAAAAATATCCAAAAGGTAGTGTTAATATACATTATACGAAACAAATCACTGCATTTTAAATGAACTGAACTTTATTTGAAACAATATAAAACAATAAATGCGGTACTTGCCGCCATTTTATCATTAAATGGTCTCACAACCTCCTGCTATTCTATCAGTAATTGGTCTCACGGCCTCCTGTTCTAACTAATAAACATTACTCACACTGTTGTATTCAATTAGGCTTTCACGGCCGGAGTTGCTATGATGATCTTGAAGAAGATTTCCGGGCTGTAGGCCGTGATTTCGAGGCTTCAAGTTCCCCGACGTTTTATCAGAGACTGCTTACGGCATCCTCAAGTTCTTGAGGATGCCACAAGCAGTCTCTGGCGAGTTCTTGAGGATGCCACAAGCAGTCTCTGGCAAGTTCTTGAGGATGCCACAAGCAGTCTCTGGCAAGTTCTTGAGGATGCCACAAGCAGTCTCTGGCAAGTACTTGAGGATGCCAGACGCAGTCTCTGGCGAAACGTCGGGGAACTTCAAACCTCGAGACCACGGCCTACAGCCCGGAAATCTTCTTCAAGATCATCGTTACCCACACTGTTAACGTTAGTCAATTGTTTATAATGAACGCAAATATTTCCAACAAAGGTGTTATTGTTTTACTACTATTTATTGTTTTAAAAACACCGTCGCGCAAAAACATGATGTACAACGCACGTTTGTGAAGTGCTTTACAGAATCTCGGAAATTAAAAACCTCGCCATCGCTCGGTTTTTAGACATTTTCCACCATTCTGTAAAACCCACTTTCCAACCTCGTATCTTAATATACTATTTTTATTTTATGTCTGAATACGAGGCCCAACATAACATAATTATATATACATTTTGGGTCACTATAGGCCAGAAAATGGTGGTGATTATGCATAATTACCGGTTATTATATATAATCACCAGATTGTTACTTTTACTGTAACATATATATATTCTATTCTACTGACCCAATCAGTCATGATATTTATCACATTATCATTACGAGTTGAGAATTATGCAAACTAACCTGTTAGTTTCATAAATTTTCAAAAATTTATCATATTTACCTGTATTAATGGTGATTATGCATAATTACCGGTTATTATATATAATCACCAGTTTATTACTTTTACTGTAGCGTATAGGCCTACACGTACAGAAGTATTATATATTATAAAGATAAGCGTCCTAAATAATTGCGTCGTTTTACTTGTACAGTAAAACCTGTCTTAGCCGGAACCTTTATAAGAAGGAAACCTATAGAGAAGGAAAAAATCTCCAGAACGGTACGATTTTATATGTAAAATCGACTTGTATAAGCCAGAAACCTTCATAACGTGGAAACGTCCTAATCGTTTTTAATGTAAAAATACTTAATTTTTACCTCAGTAAGACGGAAAATTGTTCTTAATTACCTTCTAATTACAGTATTAATGACCACAAGTGAAACTTCTGCTTATGTCATTATATCTTTTTCCTTCTTGTGTTGCTATTGTATTGCGGGATACCCTTGCTTATGTGTGACAGCGGGGAATCCCTCGCTGTTCCTTGCCTTCTTACGTTATCTGCGAGGGAGTTGGGAAACTCTTCAGTCTTCCTGTAGTTGAGTTCCTTCTCGCATTTGTGTAATAAAGTTGTTTTGTATTGCCGTGCAAACTGTGCTGTGTTACATACACTATTTTGTTTGTATTCCAATAAATACGATATGAATAAACCATTACGAATTAACCATCCACTACTCAAAATTGTTAATAACGCTTTAATTGTTCTTCCTTCCCCATCCAATATTAGAAGATGATGTTAATTGTTCTTCCTTCCCCATCCAATATTAGAAGATGATGACATTTTTTAAAGCGTGCATGTAAAACCCTTACACTGCGTGAGAAAATTCAAGCTTGTAATTTGGGAACCCTTTATAAGAAGGAAAACTGCGAAGACGGAAATATATTTAAGGAACCGTCATGTTCCTTCATAGACAGGTTTTACTGTATTATTTTGTTCTGTAGAACTATTCTTGATCGGATAGGATCATATATCATGATACGCTCTACTGTGATAATTCAATGAAAGTAGATTGTCAATTAGCGGTAGACATCTTTCTAAATTAACCTCGAGATTTTTATCTGTTTAAACTTTTCTCGACAACAGACATCTTTGACTTTCTAATCACCTTTTGCACAGCCATTACGCGTTCTCATTTGTTTGTATAATGTGTTATACACTGCTAGCAAAACAGTACACGATACTTGTTAGTTTATTTTGTTAATAATAATAGATGAGATTACTTACTTACTTACTCACTGGCACTATCGAACCCGTAGGTTCATGGCCGCGCGGACATAAGCTCTCTATACATCCCTATCCTGAGCTAATTCTTTCCAAACATTCCCTGTATAATCTACTTCCTTCAAATCGTAGTTAATGTTATTCTCCCACCTCATTCTTGGTCTACCAACTGGCCGTTTTCCTTCTGGTTTTCTTACAAGAAGCTTCCATGCACGTCTTTCATTCCCCATTCGTGCCACATGTCCTGCCCATCGCAGTCTATGAGACTTAACTGTTCTTATTATATCTGGCTTCCTATAAAGACCATGTAGTTCATTGTTATGTACTCTCCTCCATTTACCTGTCTGTTCATCTCTCTTTGGTCCAAAAATTTTCCTAAGAAATTTATTCTCAAATACTCGTAATCTCCTTTCTTCCCTTAAAGTAAGAGTCCATGTTTCACATGCATATAATATAACTGGTAGAACAATGGTTTATATATTTTCAGTTTAACGTTTTTTGAATGGAGTTGGGACATCAAGAGTCTCTGCAATACATAATAGCACACATTTCCAGAATTGAGCCTATGTTTAATTTCTTTGTGGATCTCATTCCTATTTGTGATTATTGTTCCTAGGTATTTGAATTCAGCCACGTCCTCAAAATTTCGCTCATTTGTCATTAATTGTCCATTTCCATTATAGGCCTATAATGCATTTCTACGTGTCACCATATATTTTAGTTCTATTTTTGCAGTATCTTTAGCTGGTAAAAATTTATTCTAGTGAATAAAACGTAACAACGCCGCTTGATATAGTAAATCATATGCGTACAATATAGACCTACTTACTCACAAAGCAAAGCGCCTGTAATCTAGAATAGAATAGAATATGGAATTTATTGCCTTTTTTTTCAGAATAAAGAAAATACATATGCATTTACATTGCGCACGGGCCTGCTTGGCCGTACGTGCATTATTTTTCCATGAATAAAAAAATAAAACTAATAATATAAACAAATACCTACAAATACACCTGTATCAAAAAACAATAACAGGCTACATATAAGTAAAATCTATGTCTGCACGAAATCAAAATAATACATATCTACATTCATCCACATTCCGTACATTAATATTAAAAAAAATGCTAGAAAACAAATTAGAAAAAAAAAAGCACACACACATACACCCACACATATACACACCGCACGCTCATACCCCCCTCCCCCCGTCCCTGCAGACATTAAGTGCACTATCAGACTATTCAACTTATCAGACCTACTTATATATAACATGATTAAAGATCGAAAACAAAGACTATATTGAGATCTTCTTATTGTTAATACATAATCCTTAAACTACAATTTTGTTATATCTCAATTTTCTTACTGTACCCAAAAATTTGCATGTTTTTGATTCACTCTCGATCCGTCCTAAAAGATCCCAACACGCCACTCTCCCTCGATCCGACCTGAGAAATCTCTCCGGCAGCATCTGTAATCTAAGTTGTTCTCTCTCTCTACAGAATGCTATAATATGCTGCCAGTTTTCATGGTCATCGCATAGTGGGCATAGTTTAATGCCTTCCTCATTTGTTAAATTATGGGCCATCCATCCCCCCAAATGAAACCATGCAATAGCACTTTTATCATCCCCATCCCTTCCCCACGAAAGTTTCAGTTCCGTCTGCAGGGTAATCTAAATGATGAGCCGACTATATGTGGGAATATATGATGCCATGAGGAAGAAGGACAGTGGGAAGATAGGATTCTCTGGAAAGCAGGTATTAAGGGCGAACTGTTGCAAAGTGGAAAACCTGTAATAAGTATTTAATTAAAACATCGTGAAATATTCTTCAAGGGGCTGAGCAGGCAACCGACATGTTTGCAACATGTTAGCAATGTGTCGTGCAATGACACTAGGACAACAAACAGCCAGTAAAATTTTACAAAGTAAGCAATGGTTTTAACGATAACAGAACGAGTTTTTTTTTTCAAACTAGCAATTTAAATATCAAATAGCCTACATGCATGCTATTATGCATTACAGGGGCTCTTATCGTCCCAACTCCTTTCACAAAACGTTAAATATATATAAAAGTATTTAACTTTTACAGGAATTAGTCACTATGAGGTTTAATTTATGTTAAAATCAAATGTTTCCTACCTCTCCTCATATAAATCTTCTAAGTAGATAGCGATTTCGAGACCATAGCGGTCTCATCTTCAGTACTATTTTGGCGACTGATGTTATGTCGATCGGAAGAAACACATCTTCTTCCCTCTGTTGGTGGACCGATGAACCTCTGGATCAGGTCAGAATCTGCGGGAATTTCGAAGTTAATAATTTTTCCATTGTTTTTCTGAACATAAAAAATGGTGAAGTGGAAAAGTCAGCAGTAGCTGCTCATGCTTGGTCCGAAAAAACGTTTAATTGAATCAAAAGCCAGTCTAATTAAATAAGTAGATAAACAAAAGGCACTCACGGTTTGGGGGAAAAAAATCCACATGCAGTAAAAATTTGAACCTTCTAGGACAAAATTTCTGAATTCCATTCAATTTCTGAATTCCAATCAATTTTGAATGTACAAAAATGCAGTGAAAATGAAAGTGTGGAAAAACAAGTTTAAAGATTTGCATGCAGGTGGCATTTAACTGGCGCAGCCTTTTAACTCTGGCGTAATTTAGGGCACTTAGAAGCACCATAGGCCTCTGAAACTTTCCCAAAATATACATTAGAGTACAGGCTATTTTTAGTACAAAAAACAAAAAAAATGTCAATTTTGATCTCAAATGGACAATTTTTCACCCATCGCCCTCCTTAAAGAGCGATGTAGTTGGAATGTGAAAATTATTTTGACAGTTAAGTAAAAAGGATGAATAAGTTGACTCAAGGTCACCCACACAGTTATGTAATGACAGGTACAGTGTGTACGTAACTAGACCTCCAGGGCCTTCCCTGACAGCTCGCTACGTACAAGGGCAATAATAACTCATAATGACTCACTGACACTATAGACCAAGCATGGGGAGCTGCCGAATGAGGGATAAAATGACATCTTCCTCATTCCACATTTCATTGAACTCAAGACTGTTATTTTCATCTCCAGTATCAGTGGCGGTGCAAACATATAACCTCAAACATATGCACTAATCCCTTCCATTCGTACGTATTCTTGGACCAACGGATCTGTGCCCCCGTAAGAAATGCGAACTAAACACTAATTCCATTTCTGCCTCGATAAATCATATCCCCCTGCATTCTTGCTTGTCTCTATTTTCTATTTCTCTCTTTCTCCCCTCCCATTACTCACAGTTTTGAGCTTTCTAGCGGGATATTATTTGCACTCACAGTCCAGCGTTGTCAACTCAGTATCAGTATGTTATGTTATATAGTATGTAAATTGTAAATTATTAGCATTAGCTTAATTCATAAGCATACATTAGAATTCCTGTATAGTATCAGTATGTTATGTCCCGCGCCGTAACTGAGTGGTTAAGGCAGGAAGCCTTGGCGCAGAGCTATGGGAATTGCGCTGGTTCGAGTCTCCATGGGGGAAGACATTTTCTCATGGTATTTCGGTCATTATGGGACCGGTACCCACCCAGCATCGTGATGCATTTGGATCACTACAATAAGTAGCGGCTCCAGGTTGAGAAAACCAGCTATAACGGCTGGGGGACTCGACATGCTGGCCACATGTCACCCCTACACTGGCTGATTATCATCTACCTCTGTGATTGACACATGTGGATGTGAGGCCAGCAGCCGGATGGTAGGCTAAGGGCCTTGTAGGCCTGTCGCGCCAGGAGTTTTATCAGTATGTTATATAATATGTAAATAAAATCGTAGCATGTAGTAACTTCGCCATAGCCGGTCCCTAGCCCGGATGAGGAAGAAGGAGGGTACGTGACTGTGTGTTCATACCTAAAATGTTATAATTTTTTTTAGTACGTTCCAAATCTAACCAAATAAGACAATGAGGTGAAGGAGAAGTATTTATGACAAAATACGAGGGCGGTTCGGAAAGTAACGCACAATAATTTTTTTTTTAAAAAGTTTAATAGTAAAAAAAAGGAAAAAAATCACAAATGAACTTACATCTTTTACCTACTTTTCGACATAGTCACCAACTTTCTCAACACATTTTTCCCATCGTGTTACCAGTTTCAATATGCCCTGTTCGTAGAAGTCCGTTTGGTTGGAGTGTAGCCATCTGCGCACTGCTGATTTCACTTCCACATCTGTCTCAAAGCGTTTGCCGGCCAGGAATTTCTTCATGGGACCAAACAGATGAAAGTCCGATGGTGCAAGATCCGGACTGTATGGTGGATGCTGGAGCACCTCCCAACCAAATTCGGCGATTTTCTGACGAACGACAGCAGCAACATGGGGGCGAGCATTGTCATGAAGAAGTTTAACGTTAATGTTGTGACGTTTTGTCACGAATGGCACGACGCAACTTCACCAAAGTTTTAATGTAGGCCGCAGCATTCACATTGGTCCCGTGTTCAGCAAAGTCCACCAATAAAACACCATGCATATCCCAGAACACTGTCACAAGCACTTTCCTGGCAGATTGAGTCACTTTGAATTTTTTCTTTACTGGGGAACCAGCATGTTTCCACTCCATTGATGCCTGCTTTGTTTCGGGCGTGTAGTGGTACGCCCACGACTCATCACCTGTGACGATTCCTTCCAGAAAGTCATGTCCTTGTGCGGTGTACCGCGTTAAGTGGTCCAAGCTTGCCATCATTCGCTGGCCCTTGTGGTCGTCTGTCAGGTTCTTAGGCACCCAGCGAGCACTAACTTTACGGAATTTCAAATTTTCATGAACAATATCGTACACCGCACCATAGGAAATGTTGAACTTCTGCGATAAGGCTCGCAGTTGCTCACGCCGGTCGTTCAGAATTGCCGCCTCAATGCCTCTGACATTCTTTGGGATTGCTGCTGTTGTCGGCCGGCCGGAGCGTGGCGAATCACTAAGGTTCACGCGTCCCTCTTGGAAGAATGTGCACCACCTGGAGACATTGCTACGGTCCATACAATCATCCCCATACACGCCACGCATGTCCCTGTGAATTTCACTGGGTTTATGCCCTTTGGCCCACAAAAATCAAACAACACTTCTCTGTTCCTCACAGGTGGACGACTGTAGCATGCGCGCCATCTTTGTTGCATAGTTCAAGCTTCTCTCGCAAGAGGTGCACCTGAGAAAAAAATACCATCTGTAGTGAAAACTTCAAACTATATCTCTGTGAAATTTCAACATTCTAGCTGCAATACCAAGGCAGAAAAAAATTATTGTGCGTTACTTTCCGATCCGCCCTCGTATTTATCTTTAAAAGCAACATATGTAGATTCCCTTCAGTAATTTCCATTTAACCAACAAATATCCACTATTATAATTATATCCATTAATTGTAGAAACCAATCAGTGTCATTAGACCTACTTAAATTAAATATGAAGACGTAATAATTAACCTTACATTATTCAAGAGCCTGACACCGAGGGAAGTTTGGCAACGTCCCTACTCGGTCAGTTACAGTGGCTTCTATTTGGCGTAGTGGGAGGGGAGTGCGGTGGAATGGTGCGAGAACTGTCGTGTACTTTTTGAAGAACGATGCCAGCGCTACAGGGGCACAGATCCGTTGGTCCGAGTATACTTTACGTATATCTGTGCAAACGTTTGAGGGGCGCGTAGTAGACCGCTGACACTAATGTATCTACGTCAGGCTGATAGTACTCGTAGAGAGACGTAATATAGAGACAAGGGTGTCATCGTTTAATCAGGAGAATGTTTTAGATTTGATATGATTTCTCAGCAATCAATTCTGAAATCGGGTAACTAGCACGTACTGAATTCTCTGAAAGTGGTTGTCTGCAATCATTTTGGAGTGTTTGCTGCTTTAGATTATTTAAGGGGACATGGTAGTCTGAGCATATGGTTGCTATACTTACTTACTTACTTACTTACTCACTGGCACTATCGAACCCGTAGGTTCATGGCCGCGCGGACATAACTTCTGTGGGGGCATGTACATTTACAATTATAAAATCATGTCTTTTACCCTTTAGAATTATGTATGATATCCTATCACTAACAAACTTAATATCTCGGATAGCGGATAGGATCCTCCTTCTGACTAAAAAACCCGTTCCAAATGCAGACCTTTCTGCACCCCCATAGTATAATGCAAAGCTTCCTGATTCCTGACTACCTTCTCCTGGCCACCTAACTTCCTGTAAAGCGACTATATCCAAGGGCGATTTATCTAATTCCTGCGTTAATATCTCTAGTGCCCCGCTATTGTATAAAGTCCTAACATTCCATGTTCCTAGGAACATGTCCCTGTGTTTGAGCCTTTGGCATGGGTTCCCTGAAGTAGTCCCCGCCCGGAGAACCGAATGGGGGACTATTTGACCTATGGAAAATTTTACCCCAGATGAACCCATGTCCGCATTTCTTGACGGTTGTATTTTTACGGTGAAAGATCGTCACTCTTTCGCCCAAGGTACTTTTTTCGTCTGGCTTATCACCTTCGACCAGTCCGGCATGAGTAACCCTATCGGCAGCAATGCTACCGCCGGCATAGCTCTCAGGATCATTTAAGCACGCAAGGCACTCCACCACGACAAGGTAAAGATACCATGGAGGGATATGGTTGCTATGCAGCAGTGAAATCAAAACATGAAGGATTTTAGGTACATTTTTCTCAGACACCCCTTGTAGTATAGAATCATAATTGTCTGTGCTTATTATCATAAGTAATGCCACGAGTGATTTCCAAATTATCGATAAATTCACGACTCACGAAGTGAGGAGTGAATTTATCTAGAGAATTTGGAAATCAAGAGTGGCATTTGTTAGGACTATTTAACGAATAAAATTAAGCTGTTTACTCACAAATCATTATTTAACTGTAGTTGTTTTAAAATATTTATATATCTAATGTAAACGGCGATGTTTGAAAACAAATGAGAAACGATAGGTACGCTTCATCTGCTTCTTTTGTTTATCACTGCAACTAGATCATACTATTTCAGAATATTGAAAAGGAGGAGCTTTCTTTAATATGGTAATTATAACACTGATAAATATTTCGTGAAACACGACTCTGATTGGTTGTAAAACAGAAATCATTGAAACGTGATTGGTCATTGACTCCCATTTCGGGCATGAGTTAAATAGTCATTATAATTAACAATATGCATGGCCAAAATAATTGGATTATCTCTATTGGTTCAATGGGAAAAGAATATTTCCATTTGGAAAATAAAATTTTCTCAAAATGTTATTTTTAGATATTTAGGTACCATTTTCTCAAAAACTACTAGAGGTACAAAGCTGAAATTTTGCATAGTATTCCACGTTTTTATGAATATGTGCCACCACTTTCACAAAGTTATAATAAAAATTATGGATTTTAGACTCTGTAAAGAATTAAAATATATATGCAGTCAATATACCCATTTCACCAATTAATGTTTTAAAATGGTCAACAAGTTTCTACAGCCAAGCTGTCATTCTCAAGACCAGATATTGACTCTTCAGTCAATATCTGGTCTTGAGAATGACAGCTTGGCTGTAGAAACTTGTTGACCATTTTAAAACATTAATTGGTGAAATGGGCATATTGACTGCATATATATTTTAATAGTTTATCACCAAGAAGATCACTTGTGTATTAAATTAAATCTGTAAAGAATGACCAAATAGTATTAATATTTATTTATTTATTTTCCAAATGCAAATATTTTTCCCCATTGAACCAATAGAGATAATGCAATTATTTTGGCCATGCATATTGTTAATTATAATGAAAATAAGCACAGAAAATTATGATTCTATACTACAAGGGGTTTCTGAGAAAATTGTACCCAAAATCCTTCATGTTTATAGCATATAAAAAATATATATTTCAGATTTAATTTTGTTTATAAAATCAAGTATATAAGGTAGAGATATAAACTAAAAGCCGAAATATTTTCAAATGTGTTGTGTGAATGGTGTAAAATTTTCAGGATTATTTATTTACAAGTTCATAAGAAATATTAATTTTATTTCACTGCTGCATAGTACCACATGCTCAGACTACCATTTCCCCTTAAAAATCCCAACCTGTCATCCCCTGTGTAAACAAAACATAGCCTACAATGTACCCTGTGTCTATTATATTTAATTTATGAATTTGTACTCCATTCATGTTACCTAATGTATTTTGAAAGTATATATAATTAATATGTCTCTGTGAAAATGTAGTTATATATTTCTAATCGTGCCTGTGCCTGTCCGTATTGATTTGCATGTGAAGAAGTGGAATGTCGTGAGATATTATAGTGTTTCAGACGACGGAACCGCGTAGAACACAATAAACAAACAACTTTCGTGCCATTCTGAATGCAAAAATAATCATTTACCCAGTCCATATTAAAATGATTTCGGTGTTTAGAATTTGCCCCACTCACGCTGGATTGAACGCCACTGACTTTCACTGTGTACTGTCAATCACTGTGTACCTGCGTCTCCAGTGCAGGTACAAATGAGTGGAACGGGTATCGGAGGGGAGGATTTGTTATGAGCTCTCGGAGCCCAAGCTCCCCCATGCCTGC
Organism: Diploptera punctata; assembly: GCA_030220185.1. NCBI lineage: Eukaryota > Metazoa > Arthropoda > Insecta > Blattodea > Blaberidae > Diploptera > Diploptera punctata. Next base: position 1,894,752 of record JASPKZ010006855.1, read on the forward strand.
TATAGAACCCATAGGTTAATGACCTAGCAGACATAAACTCTCCATACATCCCTACCGTGTGCTAATGTTTTCCAGTCATCTCCTGTATAATCTACTTCACTCAAATCATGATTAATGTTATTCTCCCACCTCATTCTTGGTCTGTCTACTGGGCACATTCTCTCAGGTTTTCCTACAGTGAGTCTCCATCCCCTGTTTCATTACCAATTTGTGCCACATGTCCTGCCCATCGCAGTGCACGAGACTTAACTGTTCTTATTATATCTGGTTTCCTATAAACACCATGTAGTTCAATGTTATGTAGTCTTTTCCATTCACCTGTCTGTTCATCTCTCTTTGGTCCAAAAAAAAATCCTCTTACTTACTTACTGCCACTATCGAACCCGTAGGTTCATGGCCGCTCGGACATAAGCTCTCCATATATCCCTATAATTTTACCCCAGTTGAACCCATGTCCGCATTTTTTTCAAATGCACCAGGTTTTGTCTTTCGACATTACTGGTTTCTCTCCTGGCATGGCGTACTTGTATCCCACTTTTGAGGTTGGGGCGTCTGAAAGGCGGGGTTACGTTGCCCCGATGACATGATGGGTGATGATGATGATAATGGTGCGCCAGGAGAGTCTCTAATCCTAAGCTTAACCTAAGATGAATATGAATGATGATGATTGCGATGGCCATATGATTTCGGGGACCGTTTGGGCCTTAAAGTTTTCCTGACATTTATTTTACAGGTGAAGAAAAACCCCGATAAAAACCTCAGCCAGAAAAACTGTCTCGACCGGGGATCGAACCCGGGCCCGCTGCGTGACAAGGCAGCACGCTACCCCGAGACCTCAGCGGTGGACTGTCCGCATTTCTTGACGGTTGTATTTTTACGATGAAAGATCGTCACTCTTTCGACCAAGGTACAATTTTCGTCTGGCTTATCACCTTCGACCAGTCCGGCATGGGTAACCCTATCGGCAGCAATGCTACCGCCAGCATAGATCTCAGGATCATTTAAGCACGCAAGCCACTCCACCACGACAAGGTAAAGATACCATGGAGGGAATTTCCTAAGAATGTTATTCTCAAATAATCGTAATCTTTTCTCCTCCGTTAAAGTAAACGCCATTTTATTTCCCACAACACCTACCACTATATAGGCCTACACAGCAAACTACGCTCCCCTATAAGGCACTGAGCTACAAGTCGGAGGGTCGAGGGTTCAAGTCCCGTTGGGGTCAGGATTTTTAAACTGACCCAAACCCTCTGGCGGCACTATGGCCCTGGGGTCGACTCAGCCTCTAACGGAAATGAGTACCAGACGCTTGTTCTGGGGGTAAAGGCGGCCGTCACGCAGTGCTGACAACCCGGCTGACATAAAGTGCCGATTGTCTATAAAAAGTGGGAGCCTTAACCTCCTACTACCCCAAGGGCCTCCGGGCCTGTTGTGGGATCACTTTACTTTTATAAAAAAGCTCATGTGTATGTGTGCTTTTTGGACCGATGAAAGCACTGTGTATAACACTGAGCAAGAAAAAATAAACTTTTTTTGTCTCAAGAAAGAAAAATATGTGATTCTGATAGTATTTTTCTCCTGAATTCAAATATGATATCGGGTTTTCTCCATCACGCAAGGTTTCCGAGAGACAGATTTTTATAATTTCAAACACTAATATTTTCTACATTCGTAACTACACAATATTCGAACTCACCTAGAAAGTAAGAAATTACGATTTTCTGCTATATTTCGCCTGTGGAGCATCCCTCTTGATGGTCCAACAATAATCGGCCAGCATATTAGGATTCTATTTGCCCTGATATATCTTTTCCATAGCTGAAATCTCCTGATGAAAGTGTTCGTGCTCATCGCTCAATGGACAAGAAAACGTTTATTAAAAAATAATTATTTAAATCCATTAATTGAAATTGAAATAAAAAGAAATGTGGGTGATGGAGAAATTCCGGATACATATTTGAAAACACGATAAAAAACTGCATTAAGTACAGCTATTGGTACTCATGAGACAAAACTCAGGCGAAATATAGCAGAAAATCGTAATTTCTTCCTTTCTAGGTGAGTTCGAATGTTCGAGTATTGTGTACTTACGAATGTAGAAAATATTAAAGTGTTTGAAATTATAAATTCGTGTCTCTCGGAAACCTTTCGTGATGAAGAAAACCCGATATCATATTTGAATTCAGGAGAAAAAATACTATCAGAATCACATATTTTTTTCTTTCAGAGACAAAATAAAGTTAATTTTTTGTTGCTCAGTGTAATCGAAATGTTAATTTGAAGGAATGAACTTTACGTTCATTGAACGAGTTGATTTGCTTGTGAAATAGGAAGGATTTTAATGGTCACGACCGATTCGCTATCTCTGGGCTGGTCAGTGTTACTCCGAGGTCAGTTGCCACTACACTGTGCATAAATTTCAATTGTCAAGACCAAGTTCACAAGGTTGCAGCGATATATTGTTGTGGTGTAGCGATAGGCCTTGATTTATCGCGCTGTCTTTCAAGTAAACGTCTTCGTCTTCAGCTGACGTGTATAGAATATGTCACACAACACTACCAACTCCCTGGCAATACACTACTTTCACATACATTCTTTCTTCATCATCATCATCATCATGAACAAATTCGTTTTAGGCCATGTGGCCTGTACGGTAAACCTAGCGAAGATGGTCTTGATCTTTCCACCGATGTTTTGGTCTTCCTTGGTCCCAATGTCCAGTTGGGGTATATTGGAATGCCAATTTTGGAAGCCTATTTCTTGCCATTCTCCTCAGATGATTTTTCCATTCTTGTTGGTATCTTTGTATATCTTCATTTAAACTTGTTACTCCAAGTTTTCCTCTGATAATAGTGTTCCTTTGGTGATCCAGTCTATTAACTCCTAACAATGATCGTAAGAAGCGCATTTGGCTTACTTGAAGTTTATGAGAGTTTCTTTTATTTAAAATCAAAATTTCACTTCCGTATTTTAGAGCAGCTTTTGATGTGATGTTATGTAATCTTAGTTTTGTCTCTGTCCTCATCTGTTTACCAAAATGTCTTCGTATTACCCCATTCATTTTATTATATTTTTGTAATTTTGAATCAATGTCACTCTTATACTCTGCAAATACACTTCCTAAGTAAGAGAAATCTGACACTTGTTCTATAATTTTTCCATCAATCTCAATTTTCACACGTTGTACGTTTTTTCCACACATTGCCATTGTTTTGGATTTTGAAGTGGAAATTTTCATATTATATTTGCTGGCAATTTTGAATAATTGATACGCTGCTATTTGTAAGCTATCTTCGGAATCTGATAATATTATTTGATCATCAGCATATAATATTGTTTGAATTATTTTATTCTTAGTTATTGAAATTCCACTATTTACTGTTTGTTTCCATTCTTGCACTATTCTGTTAATATATATATTAAATAAGAGTGGAGATAGTCCACATCCTTGTCGAACACCTTTGCTTGTGTTTATGTGTTCTGTTATTTCTCCATCTGGTAATTTAATTTTTATTTTAGAATTCTGATATAAGCTTTGTATGGCTCGTATTACATGTGAGTGTATATGTTCTTCATGCAGTATCTGCCACAGTTTATCTCGGTTTACATTATCATATGCCTTTTCATAATCTATAAATAGTATGTACAGTGGGAGATTAAATTCTCTCCTTTTTTCCATAATTTGGCTAGGAATCCTGGTATAGTACCTCTTGCCCCGATCTTGCTGAATTCAAATGCCTGGGAACAATAACTGTATGTTTATTATATACAACTTTCCTCATTAGAGGATTGCCTCAAGGACAAAGTAATACAATTAATTTTTTGAATTTATGAAATGCATTTTGTAAATACATTAAACATTTCAAATTGTAGGCCTAATTGAAGTATACATACTACAAAATAGAAATTTTGTAAAAATGGTTTCTTAAAATTGAAATTGATCCTCTAATGGCAGCGATGGCAATTTTAGAAAGAAACACCCTGTCCAAATCTAAGGAATTCTAAAATTTGGCTAGGAATCCTGGTATAGTACCTCTTGCCCCGATCATCAATCCTGTGACAGTTATACTAACTAGTTGGTATTTATCATAAGTAATGCCACGAGTGATTTCCAAATTATCGATAAATTCACGACTCGCGAAGTGAGGAGTGAATTTATCTAGAGAATTTGGAAATCAAGAGTGATATTTGTTAGGACTATATAACGAATAAAATTAAGTTTTTTACTAAAAAATAATTATTTGAATATAGTTACCGGTGTTTTAAAATATTTATATAGTTAATGTAAACGGCGATGTTTGAAAACAAATTAGAAATGTGAGGTTATGTATATTCACTGCAACTCGATCATATTATTTATTGCCAAATAGGATCGCAATATTGTAAGAATGCACTCTAGTGGAGAAATAATGAAACACATCAAACTATTATAATCAACATTATAGGTTAATCATTTATATTTTGAATAAACAACTCAGTAAAATCACTGAATCTATTCATTATTTGCTATATTCAATGTATTTGTTGGAGAAAAATAATGGTCTAACCTGTTCAGAATATTAAAAAAGGAGGAGCTTTCTTTATCACAAAAGCAGGAGCTGATAAAGAGAAATCGATAAAGAGCGAGGTGAAACACTACCATTGGTGTAAAACAGAATTAATTGAAACGTGATTGGTCATTGACTACCATTTGCGACATGAGTTAAATAGTCCAAAAAAACAGGACTGTCCCAGTAAAAACGGGACGAATGGACACCCTATATTAGGATTAACACTGACACACCAAATTAAGTGCCATAGAATGACTCCTTTTTTGCACATATCTACGTCCTTCCATCCGTTCCCATAAGACCCCTCTTGCACTGAAACGAAGCGTCACAGCCTATAGGTTCCTTATCCCATTCGCCACAAAAGACGAGATAGACTCGCCGGCAATTAAATGACCTTCAACTCAGAAGACGAGATACACTCGCTTAACCCTGCTGTTATATATTTTATACATATCTTGGCAGAATAATCTTTTGTTAACATTTACGAATAGTAGAGGAACGTGTTTTGGTCTTCATCCTTATTGTGATCCCAAGTACCATTACCTTTTGTTTGTTTTGAATGTCTGAAAATAGACAATATAATTTACGGTAACTTAAATCCGGTTTCTGAGAAAATGCATTGAGCATTTAAATCTGAAGCGAATGGGTTAACAAAATATGCTTCAATGAAGGTGACTATCTGCTCCCAAAGTTTGTCGGTCTAATTTAGAAACACCCTATATAACTTATATATTTTTTTTATTACGAGTACATGTTACCTGTGCTGTAGTTGTATATTTTGGGCTTATTTCCGCTTCTCCTTGGTTTGTGTCCTTGTTCCAGTGCATGTTTTGGATCCTTGATATTTGTACGGTGTCTCCCAACACTATCACTAGCTGTTCACCTTCGCTGATACTGTGTATAGGCTGTCACTTGTGATTGTTTCTCAAACTTCACCTTCAACAAGGTTCATCGCCATTGTCAGACATTACTTCAATATTAATTGTAACCAGCTAATAGGGCTCCATGTTTCCTATTCCAGTCCCACACCAACCTCACTTGGTCTGGAAGTTTGGATATCATCCTTCCGTCCTTTTGTTACTTCTACAACACGTTTATTTCTTCCAGGGGTGACCACTGGTATATATTTTTTTGGCCTTCTTTTATTTTCCATTCTTTGTACCATTTAAGCGTTTGATTTTCAATCCTCTTAACAACAGATGTGGTGACATTCATTTCTCTCCAAAGGAATTCATTTCTTATTTTATCCTGTCTTGTTTTTTGGAGGCTTCTTCTAAAATAATCAAATTCAACTGTTCTAATTTTATTCTTTTGTAATTCCGTCAAAGACCAAGATTTTTTAAGATGGAAAAATCCAAGGAGCAAGTCCTCCGGGAGGCTCGTAAAAGATCCTTAAGTGTGAATAAAGAGGCCTCTAAGCAAAATTTACCGACATGGACGTCCTAGTAATACCTTAGTTAGCTGCCAGATGTCTCATTGGGTCGGTGTGTTAACCACATGCCATCCATGACATCATCATCATCATCAACAAGGATTAAGCCCAATGGCCTGTTCCGATCTCATTATAGGTCGAATTGGTCCTTCCATCTCTTCAATGGTCTTCCCAACATTCTTCTCCCTTTTGGTTTATAATTATACATTCTTCTTGGTATGCGTTGTTCATTCATTCGTAATACGTGCTGAAGATAAGCATTTTGATAATATTTTATTCTTTCACAGAGATTAAATATATTAAGTTCTGTTCTTATATCTTCGTTTTTCTTTTTATCGGTCCTTTGGTATCCTGCTATTGCTCTCAACATCTTCATTTCAGCAGCCTCTATTTGTTTACTATCTGCCTTTGTTAATGTCCAGGTTTCACATCCATAGATAAGAGATGGAACTGCCAATACTTTGTAAAACTTCAAAATAGTTTCTTTTCTAGTCTTATTCAATAAAGTGCGTTTAATAATAATAATAATAATAATAATAATAATAATAATAATAATAATAACATTAACTATGATGGGGCACGCCGTAGCGTAGTGGTTAAGGCACTGCGCTACAAGCCGGAAGGTCGAGGGTTCAAGTCCCGTTGGGGTCAGGATTTTTAAACCGAGCCAAACCTTCTGGCGGCACTATGGCCCTGGAGTCGACTTAGCCTCTAACGGAAATGAGTACCAGACGCCTGTTCTGGGGGTAAAGGCGTCCGTCACGCAGGGCCTACAACCCGGCTGACATTAAGTGCCGATTGTCTAGAAAAAGTGGGAGCCTTAACCTCCTACTACCCCAAGGGCCTCCTGAGGCCTGTTGTGGGATCACTTTAACATTAACTATGATTTGAGGGAAGTAGATTATACAGGGAATGATTGGAAAGCATTAGCTCGGGATAGGGATGTATGGAGAGCTTATGTCCGCGCGGCCATGAACCTACGGGTTCGATAGTGCCAGTGAGTAAGTACGTAATAATAATAATAATAATAATAATAATAATAATAATAATAATAATAATAATAATAACAATAATAATGATTTTATTAACGATTTTCTCTACATTACAATAGTTATCCTTCAGCCAATAGTATATTACGATTCGAGGTTGGGAAGTGTTTTTACAGAAGCGTGGAAAATGTTTAAAAACCGAGCGATAGCGAGGTTTTTAATTTCCGAGATTCTGTAAAACACTTCACAAACGTGCGTTGTACATATTTTTTTTGCGCGATGGTGTTTTCAAAATAATAGTAAAATAATATCTTTGGTGGAAATATTTGCGTTCATTATAAAGAACTGACTAATGTCAACAGCGTGGGGAGTGTTTATTAGTTGAAACTACAGCAGACCATGAGACCAATTAGTGATAAAATGGCGGCAAGTACGTATTTATTGTTTTATATTGTTTGAAATGAAGTTCAGTTAATTTAAAATGCAGTGATTTGTTTCGTATAATGTATATTAACACTACCTTTTGGATATATTTTGTATATACATTGTATATAGTATACATAGTGGTTTAACTTCACACGCGTGGTTTGTAATATATAATATTACAGTATAGTTATTTTATTACAGTGTAGTTATTTAGGTTGGCAACCCCGAAATGTAGGAAATTGAACTTTCAATCATGGTCGCCATTGCTGTAAGATTATTATTATTATTGTTATTATTATTATTATTGTTATTATTATTGTTATTATTACCTATGCCGGTGGTAGCATTGCCACCGACAGGGTTACCCATGCTGGACTGGTCGAAGGTAATACGCCAGACGAAAAAAGTACCTTGGTGGAAAGAGTGACGATCTTTCACCATAAAAATACAACCGTCAAGAAATGCGGACATGGGTTCCACTGGAGTAATATTTTCCGGACATGTCAGTGAGTTTATTATTATTATTATTATTATTATTATTATTAATATTATTATTATTATTATTATTATTATTATAGATAGATAGATCATCGGTTGATTAATGTATTTGGCATCGTCTGATTCCTAATAGCCAATTTTGTCGGTCCATCCAATCTCCTGGTTGTTGATGTTTCTCCTTCATGTATAAACATATTCCGTGACTCCAGGAGGTTTTAGGTCTTCCTCTGCCTCTTCTTCCCTCAGGTTTCCATTCCAAAACAGATTTTGGTAGCTGATCCTCTTCCATTCGCTGGACATGTCCGTACCATCTTAATTGCTGAGTTTTAATATAATCTTAATATATAAAACTTTCCTCATTAGAGGATTGCCTCAAGGACAAAGTGATACAGACAATTAATTTTTGTAATTGATGAAATAGGTAAAGTAATCCCACTACAGGCCTCAGCAGGCCCTTGGGCTAGTAGGAGGTTAAGGCTCCCAATTTTTCTGGACAATCGGCACTTGATGTCAGCCGGGTTGTCAGCACTGCGTGACGGCCGCCTTTACCCCCAGAACAAGTGTCTGGTACTCATTTTCGTTTGAGGCTGAGTCGACCTCAGGGCCATAGTGCCGCCAGAGGCTTTGGGTCAGTTTAAAAATCCTGACCCCATCGGGACTTGAACCCTCTACCTTCCGGCTTGTAGCTCAGTGCCTACACTACACTACGGCGTGCCCCAATTGATGAAATACATTTTGTAAATATATTTTTAAAAATTCAACTTGTAGGCCTAATTGAATTATGCATCCATCCATCCATAATAATGCTGCCCGAAGGCATGTCCTTCACTGCAATCATAGCATTTTCATGCTATGCTTACAGCTTTACTAGGGAATTGTGTAGGTGTGGTAGCTTCCCGTTGCTTTCCACACCGGTGAAGGATGATGATGATGATGATGATAACGATAAGGATAAGGATGATGATGATGAAGATGATGGCGATATGATTTCGGGGACCATTTGGGCCTTAAAGTTTTGCTGAGATTTGTCTTACAGGTGAGGAAAAACCCCGATAAAAACGTCACCCAGAAAAACTGCCCGGATCAGGGATCGAACCCGGGCCCGCTGTGTGAGAAGGCAGCACGCTACCTCGAGACCACAGCGGTAGACGAATTATACATACTATAAAGTAATTTTGTAAATATGGTTTCTTAAAATTGAAATTGATCCTCTAATGGCAGCGATGGCAATTCTAGAAAGATACACCCTGTCCAAATCTAAGGAATTCCAAAATTTGGCTAAGAATCCTGGTATAGTACCTCTTGCCCCGATCATCAATCCTGTGACAGTTATACTATCTAGTTGGTATTTATCATAAGTAATGCCACGAGTGATTTCCAAATTATCGATAAATTCACGACTCACGAAGTGAGGAGTGAATTTATCTAGAGAATTTGGAAATCAAGAGTGGCATTTGTTAGGACTATTTAACGAATAAAATTAAGCTGTTTACTCACAAATCATTATTTAACTGTAGTTATTTCAAAATATTTATATATCTAATGTAAACGGCGATGTTTGAAAACAAATGAGAAACGATAGGTACGCTTCTACTGCTTCTTTTGTTTATCACTGCAACCAGATCATACTATTTATTGCCAAAGGAACGCAATATTGTAAGAATGCTCTCTAGTGGAGAAAAAATGAAACATCAATCTGTATATTAATTCATTTCTGATGTCGTATGATGTAAATATTACAATTATATTTTTCTGGATTATTACCTGGGAAAAAATACATTTAAGAAAGTCAAACAGTGGTTTCTTTTTTTGGTGGTATAATAAATTGCTACAAATGTTGACATGTATGCACTATATATACAATCTGGTAGCCGTATTTCTTATAGGCTCAGTCACTGCAAAATAACGGTCAGACCTGTTCAGAATATTAAAAAGGAGGAGCTTTCTTTAATATATGGTAATTATAACACTGATAAATATTTCGTGAAACACGACTCTGATTGGTTGTAAAACAGAAATCATTGAAACGTGATTGGTCATTGACTCCCATTTGGGGCATGAGTTAAATAGTCTTTGTAATAGTCAATTGTTGGCTCATATATGGCTTTCTTTTCAGAGTCAACTTCTTCAGGTTGGCCACTATGAGTCTCAAAACGGACTGTGGGATCTAATATCATACCAATTTTAGAGGATGGTCTAAATGCAATAATATATATTCGTCTGTTACTCCCATTAGTGGCCACACCATGAACTTCCTCATAAACTGTGTATCCAAAATCTCTAGTGTCTTCAATCTTCATTTTCTCCCTTATTATTGTTATTATTATTGTTATTATTATTGTTATTATTATTGTTATTATTATTGTTATTATTAGTAATAGTAGTAGTAGGATTTTTACCAAAATGAATAATTATTCAATTGACCCCGTGGTTTTCTCGAAAATAGCTGTCCTCCAGATATTCATTTCAACTCCCATCAAATGATTTTAATGAATTCTAACCTAATCTTAAAGTAAAGTTACAAACAAGTGAGTGGGATTGAGCGCTATGGAACTGCAAGTGTAGAAAAGAGTCGGTTGTTGCATAACAGAGTTTGTGAAAATGTTTTTAAACACTTGGTATATTTACTTACGTAAGCAGTTGAACAAATTTGCAAGGCAAGTGTGAATTTATACAAAATAACTTCCTTGTCAAACATTGCAACGGTTGTTTTTTTATAAACATGTTGCATCCTCGAAATAACCTATACAACACCAAATTTGAATAGTGTTTAGCAAAATTTCTGTCATTGTCCATTTTTTAAAATAATCATTCACGCGGCATCTTGTAGAAAAACAGGATATTGACTGTCTGTCTGCTTAGCTTCAGGAATTTTCCACGTCACATGTAGGAAGCTGTCGATACTGATTACACTTGTCAACATGATTTTTGTCTCATGAGTACCAATAGTTGTACTTAATGCAGTTTTTTTATCGTGTTTTCAAATATGTATTCGGAATTTCTCCATCGCCCACAGTTTTTTTTATTTCAATTTCAATTAATGGATTTAAATAATTATTTTTAATAAACGTTTTTTCGTCCATTTGTCCATTGTAAAATAAAACCAAATGAGCTAACTCAGGAGATTTCAGCTATGGAAAGGAGATATCAAGGCAAATTGAATCCTAATATGCTGGCCGATTATTGTTGGTCCATCAAGAGGGATGCTCCACAGGCGAAATATAGTATAAAATCGTAATTTCTTACTTTCTAGGTGAGTCCGAATGTTCGAATATGTGTAGTTAGGAATGTAGAAGATATTAAAGTGTTTGAAATTATTATAAATGCCTGTCTCTCGGAAACCTTGCGTGATGGAGAAAAACCGATATCATATTTGAATTCAGGAGGAAAATACTATCAGAATCACATATTTTTCTTTTTGAGACAAAAAAAGTTTATGTTTTGTTGCTCAGTGTAATCTAAGAGTGGGAACATTTAGCGCTTAACTACATGATGCAGAATTTAAGAATTGCATTTATGAAAATCTTGTTTCATAGCCGTTTGTTGCAAAATATTGAATCTCTGATAGGACTGATGGAGTTAAAGATTTGGTGCTAAAAGTGTGTGTACACTTACTTCATGAGCCAATGCAACAGATGGCATCAATATTTTTTTTAATTGCGCTTAGCCGGTTGATGCATAACATCGATCAGTTATCGTCATAATCATTTCTCTGTATTGTATTGTATTGTAAGCCCAAGTTTTTCCCTTTACAGATATTTAGGCGCTCTCTCTCTCTACAGGGCAGAATTTGAACCATACTAATTTAGTTACACTTGTTTTCGTATAGATGTATTTTGAGTGGTCCGTGGTCAGCGTTCCGTGTCACACTGACATCTAGGAAACCAAGGTAGTACTAGGACGGGGAAATTCGGTAAATTTTGTTTAGAGGCTTTTTCATTCAGGCTTAAGGATTTTTTACGAGGCTGAAAATCTTCAGACTCGGGACCCATGGCTTAAAGTCCCTACCGGAGGACTTGCTCCTTGGATGTTTCCGTCCTGAAAAATCCATCGACCCCAACGGGTTTGAACCCGCGACCTTCGGGACCAGAGGCAAGGAGCATAACCATTAGTCCACCGCGGCCGATGTTTCTCTGTAATTTTTATATAAAACTTTGCTCATTGTATGATTGCAACAAGGACAAAGTGATACAGGCCATTAATTTTCGTAATTGATTAAATACATTTTGTAAATACAGTAAAAGCTCCTTATTCGCGTTTTTATTATTCGCGTTTTCATTATTCTGAGATAAAAAAAACTGCTACGGAGTTCCTGTATCCGCGACTAAAAATGTCTTTATTCGCGGATCCAGTCGGTATATCAGAAGGATTAGCATCCTTTATTAAAGCATCGGCAACTTTTTTTACTGCAGGCACGTGTCAAGGCGACTATTACAAAGAGTGTTTCTAATCAAATGGACAATTTAATATCAAAGTAAAACAAACCTTATTGTTACTAAGTCTGAAGTTCGTTGTTAAAAGTCACCGCCGCCGTAGTTCACGTGCCGCTATGGCTGCTGATAAATACCGCCCTCGCCACGATCGGTGTTTTATTGTTTCAACTCGACGTTTTTTTTTATAAAATTTTGATTGAATAACACGTGTATCTTCTGCTTTGTTGCCTATTTACAATGTTATGTAAAAGGAAAGAAAATTAGTTCCCAAGCTGCAGTTTTCCATATTTTTGAAATTATGTAAGTTTTGTGAAAAAATCCAAGGTTATAGCCTTGGAAAAAAATAACACGGTTTTCAATTTTTTTTATTTTAACGGTTTTTTTTTGCATTATAAATCGCTGACTAGCCCTCTAGATTGTATTTTTGCACTTTTCGATATTTTTGAAATTATGTAATTTTTGTGAAAAAATCCAGGGTTATAGCCTAGGAAAAAAATAACACGATTTTCAATTTTTTTTATTTTAACCGGATTTTTTGCATTATAAATTGCTGAGTAGCCCTCTAGATTGTATTTTTGCAGTTTTCCATATTTTTGAAATTATGTAATTTTTTTAAAAAAAATCCAAGGTTATAGCCTTGGAAAGAAATAACACGATTTTCAAATTTTTGATTTTAACCGGAATTTTTGCATTATAAATTCCTGACTAGCCCTCTAGATGATATTTTTTCAGTTTTCCATATTTTTGAAATTATGTAATTTTTTGAAAAAATCCAAGGTTACAGCCTAGGAAAGAAATAACACGATTTTCAAATTTTTGATTTTAACCGGATTTTTTGCATTATAAATTGCTGAGAAGCCCTCTAGATTGTATTTTTGCGGTTTTCCGAATTTTTGAAATTATGTAATTTTTTTAAAAAATCCAAGGTTATAGCCTTGGAAAGAAATAACACGATTTTCAATTTTTTTATTTTAACCGGATTTTTGCATTATAAATTGCTGAGTAGCCCTCTAGATTGTATTTTTGCGGTTTTCCATATTTTGAAGTTATGTAATTTTTTGAAAAAATACAAGGTTACAGCCTAGGAAAGAAATAACACGATTTTCAAATTTTTTATTTGAACCGGATTTTTGCATTATAATTGCTGAGTAGCCCTCTAGATTGTATTTTTGCGGTTTTCCGTATTTTTGAAATTATGTAATTTTTTGAAAAAATCCAAGGTTATATATAGCCTTGGAAAGAAATAACACGATTTTCAATTTTTTTATTTTAACCGGATTTTTTGCATTATAAATTGCTGAGTAGCCCTCTAGATTGTATTTTTGCGGTTTTCCGTATTTTTGAAATTATGTAATTTTTTGAAAAAATCCAAGGTTATATATAGCCTTGGAAAGAAATAACACGATTTTCAATTTTTTTATTTTAACCGGATTTTTTGCATTATAAATTGCTGAGTAGCCCTCTAGATTGTATTTTTGCGGTTTTCCGTATTTTTGAAATTATGTAATTTTTTGAAAAAATCCAAGGTTATATATAGCCTTGGAAAGAAATAACACGATTTTCAATTTTTTTATTTTAACCGGATTTTTTGCATTATAAATTGCTGAGTAGCCCTCTAGATTGTATTTTTGCGGTTTTCCGTATTTTTGAAATTATGTAATTTTTTGAAAAAATCCAAGGTTACAGCCTAGGAAAGAAATAACACGATTTTCAAATTTTTTATTTTAACCGGATTTTTTGCATTATAAATTGCTGAGAAGCCCTCTAGATTGTATTTTTGCGGTTTTCCGAATTTTTGAAATTATGTAATTTTTTTAAAAAATCGAAGGTTATAGCCTTGGAAAGAAATAACACGATTTTCAATTTTTTTATTTTAACCGGATTTTTTGCATTATAAATTGCTGAGTAGCCCTCTAGATTGTATTTTTGCGGTTTTCCATATTTTTGAAGTTATGTAATTTTTTGAAAAAATACAAGGTTACAGCCTAGGAAAGAAATAACACGATTTTCAAATTTTTTATTTTAACCGGATTTTTTGCATTATAAATTGCTGAGTAGCCCTCTAGATTGTATTTTTGCGGTTTTCCGTATTTTTGAAATTATGTAATTTTTTGAAAAAATCCAAGGTTATATATAGCCTTGGAAAGAAATAACACGATTTTCAATTTTTTTATTTTAACCGGATTTTTTGCATTATAAATTGCTGAGTAGCCCTCTAGATTGTATTTTTGCGGTTTTCCGTATTTTTGAAATTATGTAATTTTTTGAAAAAATCCAAGGTTATATATAGCCTTGGAAAGAAATAACACGATTTTCAATTTTTTTATTTTAACCGGATTTTTTTGCATTATAAATTGCTGAGTAGCCCTCTAGATTGTATTTTTGCAGTTCTCCATATTTTTGAAGTTATGTAATTTTTTGAAAAAATACAAGGTTACAGCCTAGGAAAGAAATAACACGATTTTCAAATTTTTTATTTTAACCGGATTTTTTGCATTATAAATTGCTGAGTAGCCCTCTAGATTGTATTTTTGCGGTTTTCCATATTTTTGAAGTTATGTAATTTTTTGAAAAAATACAAGGTTACAGCCTAGGAAAGAAATAACACGATTTTCAAAATTTTGATTTTAACCGGATTTTTTGCATTATAAATTGCTGAGTAGCCCTCTAGATTGTATTTTTGCGGTTTTCCATATTTTTGAAATTATGTAATTTTTTGAAAAAATCCAAGGTTATATAGCCTTGGAAAGAAATAACACGATTTTCAATTTTTTTATTTTAACCGGATTTTTTGCATTATAAATTGCTGAGTAGCCCTCTAGATTGTATTTTTGCGGTTTTCCGTATTTTTGAAATTATGTAATTTTTTGAAAAAATCCAAGGTTATATATAGCCTTGGAAAGAAATAACACGATTTTCAATTTTTTTTATTTTAACCGGATTTTTTTGCATTATAAATTGCTGAGTAGCCCTCTAGATTGTATTTTTGCAGTTCTCCATATTTTTGAAGTTATGTAATTTTTTGAAAAAATACAAGGTTACAGCCTAGGAAAGAAATAACACGATTTTCAAATTTTTTATTTTAACCGGATTTTTTGCATTATAAATTGCTGAGTAGCCCTCTAGATTGTATTTTTGCGGTTTTCCATATTTTTGAAGTTATGTAATTTTTTGAAAAAATACAAGGTTACAGCCTAGGAAAGAAATAACACGATTTTCAAATTTTTGATTTTAACCGGATTTTTTGCATTATAAATTGCTGAGTAGCCCTCTAGATTGTATTTTTGCGGTTTTCCATATTTTTGAAATTATGTAATTTTTTGAAAAAATCCAAGGTTATATAGCCTTGGAAAGAAATAACACGATTTTCAAATTTTTGATTTTAACCCGATTTTTTGCATTAAAAATTGCTGAGTAGCCCTCTAGATTGTATTTTTGCGGTTTTCCATATTTTTGAAATTATGTAATTTTTTGAAAAAAAATCTATCTATCTTCGGGTTTTTACAGCTGCTGCCGTCTTCCCGTGCCAAACCTCCAAAGCCTACGGTCTTGGGCATCTTCGATGCTTAGCCCTCTAGCTTGCATTACTGTCTTCATGTTTTCCTTCCATGTTAACCTTGGTCTTCCTCTTTTCTTCTTTCTGTTAGGATGCCATTCATATAGTTGCTTCGGCCATCGCTCATCTTCCATTCTTAAAACATGTCCTAACACTTTAATTCCTTTTCCTCAATTCTTTCAATTATGCTTTCTTCTGCTTCCATTTTGTTTCTAATTTCTTTATTTGTGACACGTTCTAATTTAGACTTTCTGGCACTTCTTCGTAAATAATCCATTTCTAGAGCTATTAGTCTATTCTTGTAGTACTTATTGATTGTCCATACCTCACTTCCGTACATTGCAACAGATTCCACCAATGTTTTACCAATATATTTCTTTGTGTCTTTCCAAATATGCTTATCCCACCATATGGAATTTAATGATGATATTATTTTGCTACTCAATTCAATTCTATGTTTTATGTTCTCTTTGCCTATACCTTCGATGTTATCCATAATCATTCCCAAATATTTAGTTTGTTTCACTTGCTTTATTTGGATTCCATCTTCCAATACTAAGTTTCTCTTTCATTGCTATTTATTGCCAGATATTCTGTTTTTTGTAAATTTACTGTGAGACCCCATGATTCATATGTGCTTTTCAACCTTTTTATCATGAATTCCATATCAAAATTGTCTTGCGCTAAAACCAGTTGATCATCGGCAAATTGTAATGTCAGCAAAAATCTATTGCCTATTGGGATCCCCATACCTTTGCAGCTTTGTTTCCATTTCGTTAATATAAATTCTACATAAATATTAAAAAAATCCAAGGTTATATATAGCCTTGGAAAGAAATAACACGATTTTCAAATTTTTTATTTTAACCGGATTTTTTGCATTATAAATTGCTGAGTAGCACTCTAGATTGTATTTTTGCAGTTTTCCATATTTTAGAAATTATGTAATTTTTTGAAAAAATCCAAGTTTTGAACTTTTGGAAAAAAATAACAAAAAAGTAGTGTTGCCGCTTAAAGTAAAAACAGAAATGTTTGACCGTTTACGCGTTGGCGAGTCGTTTGCGTCTACATCACACTGTTTCAATGTTAATGAATCAACTGTACGATTCATCAAGAAATCCGAAGACAAAAGAAGGAATTCTATCGCTGAATTCACAGCTGAATACAATCTGAATGGAAAGACCTTAAAAAAGGGGAAATACAAAGTTCTTTAAGCGCTTGCCTAAGCCTAACAGTAATAATTAATAGAAATTTGTTCAAAATCTCTCATTAATTATTTTTATTTTGACTATTTAACTGATGCCCCAAATGGGAGTTAATGACCAATCAGGTTTGAATTATTTTTGATTTACAACCAATCACAGTCGTGTTTCACCTAGAATTTACCAACTAATTTTTATCGTAATAAAGAAAGCACCTCCTTTTTACACGCTTTATATTAGCTTGACTTGTATCTATCTATCTATCTATCTATGTAACGGAATCTTTCAACGCGATTTTCACCCACTTAAAATCATCGGATCGACCTGAAACTTTGTATACTTGTAGAGGACCCGTGACAATACAATAATTTCATATTTATTTTCTAAAATCCTGGTCATAATTATCAGAAAATCAAAGAAAAGTGTTTTTGTATCAATGTAACGGAATCTTTCAACGCGATTTTCACCCACTTAGAAACATTGGATTGACTTGAAGCTTTGTATACTTGTAGAGGACCCGTGACAATACAATAATTTCATATTTATTTTCTAAAATCCTGGTCATAATCATCAAAAAATCAAAAAATGTGTTTTTGTATCAATGTAACGGAATCTTTCAACGCGGATTTTCACCCACTTAGAAACAATGGATCGAGTTGAAACTTTGTATACGTGTAGAGAACCCGTGACAATGCAATAAATTCATATTTTGTTTCTAAAATCCTGGCCAGAATCATCCGAAAATCAAAAAAAATGAAAACTGGTATAATAGGTTGCGGACTTGTCGTGTTTTTAGTCAGTCGTTGTAAGAGCTCAGTTGGTAGAGCAGTGAACTCTTAGTGGTATATAATTTCAGTAATCCATACGTCGCTGGGTCAAATCCGGCTGGGAGGGTTTTTTTTATAGAAGAGTATTACTTTTAGCTCATACTACAATAGTATTGAATTTAAAGATATTTACATTTCTATCTTATTCTGTAGAATATTAAAACTAAAAAATAGAAAATAAATAATAGTTTTCAAAAACTAAAAGAATATGCTTTATTAGAAAAGTAAAAAATGAAAAATAATTTTAATTTCCAATAATCTTGGGATAAAATAAAGTGGTCAACAAAAAAATCATCTCCAACACATATAGAATAAAATTAGAGTTATCAACAAAAAGAAAATGATTTTACCATCAAAAGCGTGGGGTGATTTTTATGATTTTTACATATTCTTCTTAGAGAGCTTACTTTTGCCAATATCTGTTTGTTATCAAATATATTAATTGATATAGAGCACCCGATGCTTTTGATGGTAAAATTATTTTCTTTTTGTTGATAACTCTAATTTTATTCTATATGTGTTGGAGATGATTTTTTTTGTTGACCACTTTATTTTATTCCAAGCGTATTGGAAATTAAAATTATTTTTCGTTTTTTAGTTTTCTCATAAAACGTGTTCTTTTAGTTTTTTAAAACTATTATTTATTAACATTCTGTATAGGTCGTAGCATTACTTTGCAGTGACTGACTCTCCAAGAAATACGGCTACCAGATTGTATATAGTGCATGAATGTCAACACATAGCGCATGGAGGAGTTAATATAAAACATTTGTAGTAATTGATTATACCACCAAAAAAGAAACCACTGTTTGCACTCTCTTGAATTTACTTTTTCCCAGTTAATAACATTCCAGAAAAATATAATTGTCATATTTACATGATAGGACATCAGAAATTCATTAATACCTATAATGTTGGTTATAAATTTCTCCACTAGGGTGCATTCTTACAATATTGCGATCCTTTGACAATAAATAATATGATTTGGTTGCAGTGATGAAGCATTCCAATCGTTTCTCATATTTTGTTTTGAAACATCGCCGTTTACATTAAATATATAAATATTTTAAAATAACTATATTTAAATAATGATTTGTGAGTAAACAGCTTAATTTTATTCGTTAAATAGTCCTAACAAATGCCACTCTTGATTTCTAAATTCTCTAGATAAATTGGAAATCACTCGTTGCATTACTTATGACTGTTTAACTCATGTCGCAAATGATAGTCAATGACCAATCACGTTTCAATGAATTATGTTTTACACCAATGGCAGTCGTGTTTCACCTCGCTCTTTATCGATTTCTCTTTTATCAGCTCCTGCTTTTTGTGATAAAGAAAAGCTCCTCTTTTTTAATATTCTGAACAGGTTAGACCATTATTTTTCTCCCACAAATACATTGAATATAGCAAATAATGAATAGATTCAGTGATTTTACTGAGTTGTTTATTTAAAATATAAATGATTAACTTATAAAGCATAATTGAAAAATTGAGGAGAAGGAATTAAAGTGGTTAGGACATGTTTTAAGAATGGAAGATGAGCGATGGCTGAAGCAACTGTATGAATGGCATCCGAACAGAAAGAAGAAAAGAGGAAGACCAAGGTTAACATGGAAGGAAAACATGAAGACAGTAATGCAAGCTAGAGGGCTAAGCATCGAAGATGCCCAAGACCGTAGGCTTTGGAGGTTTGGCACGGGAAGACGGCAGCAGCTGTAAAAACCCGAAGATAGATAGAGATATAATGTTGATTATAATAGTTTGATGTGTTTAATTATTTCTCCACTAGAGTGCATTCTTACAATATTGCGATCCTATTTGGCAATAAATAATATGATCGAGTTGCAGTGAATATACATAACCTCACATTTGTAATTTGTTTTCAAACATCGCCGTTTACATTAAATATATAAATATTTTAAAACACCGGTAACTATATTCAAATAATTATTTTTTAGGAAAGAGCTTAATTTTGTTCGTTAAATAGTCCTAAAAATGCCACTCTTGGTTTCCAAATTCTCTAGATAAATTCACTGCTCACTTCGTGAGTCGTGAATTTATCGATAATTTGGAAATCACTCGTGGCATTACATATGGTTATTTTTATTTTATTTTGGAACGTTGGAACGTGTCCCCTATATTCCGATACGAATTACCAATCTATCCCCCGCGAATATGGAGCTTTCACTGTGCGTTAAAAAGTTTTTAAATTGTAATTGAATAAATGTTCTATAAAGTAGAAATGGAAACAGAGCTGCAAAGGTATGGGGATCCCAATAGGCAACAGATTTTTGCTGACATTACAATTTGCCGATGATCAACTGGTTTTAGCGCAAGACAAATTTGATATGGAATTCATGATAAAAAGGTTGAAAAACACATATGAATCATGGGGTCTCACAGTAAATTTACAAAAAACAGAATATCTGGCAATAAATAGCAATGAAAGAGAAAATTTAATATTGGAAGAAGGAATCCAAATAAAGCAAGTGAAACAAACTAAATATTTGGGAATGATTATGGATAACATCGAAGGTATAGGAAAAGAGAACATAAAACATAGAATTAAATTGAGTAGCAAAATAACATCATCGTTAAATTCCATATGGTGGGATAAGCATATTTGGAAAGACACAAAAAAATATATTGGTAAAACATTGGTGGAATCTGTTGCAATGTACGGAAGTGAGGTATGGACAATCAATAAGTACTACAAGAATAGACTAATAGCTCTAAAAATGGATTATTTACGCAGAAGTGCCAGAAAGTCTAAATTAGAACATGTCACAAATAAGGAAATTAGAAACATAATGGAAGCAGAAGAAAGCATAATTGAAAGAATTGAGGAGAAGGAATTAAAGTGGTTAGGACATGTTTTAAGAATGGAAGATGAGCGTTGGCCCTAGCAACTATATGAGTGGTTAGGACATGTTTTAAGAATGGAAGATGAGCGATGGCCCAAGCAACTATATGAATGGCATCCAAACAGAAAGAAGAAAAGAGGAAGACCAAGGTTAACATGGAAGGAAAACATGAAGACAGGGAAGGAAAACATGAAGACAGGGAAGGAAAACATGAAGACAGGGAAGGAAAACATGAAGACAGGGAAGGAAAACATGAAGACAGTAATGCAAGCTAGAGGGCTAAGCATCGAAGATGCCCAAGACCGTAGGCTTTGGAGGTTTGGCACGGGAAGACGGCAGCAGCTGTAAAAACCCGAAGATAGATAGATAGAAGTACAAATTTTGTAAAGATGGTTTTCTTAAAATTGAAATTGACTCTCTAATGGCAGCAATGGCAATTTTTATAATGAGGTGGGAGAACGACATTAACTATGATTTGAGGGAAGTAGATTATACAGGGAATGATTGGAAAACATTAGCACAGGATAGGGATGTATGGAGGGCTTTATGTCAGTGCGGCCATGAACCTACGGGTTCGATAGTGCCAGTAAGTAAGTAAGTAAGTATACATTTTATGAAAGAGAGATAAGAAAAAATGCACTAATTGGCCAGGTAATATATTGCCCTATGCAAGATTATGATGCATTAAGTGTCTACAACCAGGTGTAGTAAAATGAAATACTTTCTAGGGATTTTAAGAAATATTGCTTAACATATATAAAAATTAATTGGTCGTAAATTGCTAAAAATAATTGTTTATAGAATTTAATATCTCGTTGCCCTTGGATATAAGATGGTGCTTTCAATCTTTTTGAGTTACACCGGATCATTGCACCTTTCTGTTCAATAAAATTACTTCAGTCTCCTATTTCATTATATCTACAGATAACAGATCCATTTATTTTTTTAACATATCGTCATATTATTCTCCTGTAACTGATCGATTAGAGATATATTCATTCAGTTTTATTGCCCATTCGTGCCACATGTCCTGCTCATTGCATTCTACGAGACTTAACTGTTCTCATTATGAATTAAATAAAAATAAAACTTAGTTTTATTTGATTTTCATATTTATTAAGATATAATTCAGTGACAGCTGTTTCGGTACACTGTACCTTCTTCAGACATGTTAACAAATTATGAATTGTGTTATTATAGTACATATCAACTGATCTAAGCAACAATACAACAATAATTTATTTACATTTTTTAATTTAACAAAGGGGATTCATTCAAATCAAGTTGAGAATTTAACAATTTATTACTACTTTTCAATTTATTTATTTCTACAGCCTCCAAAAGGTCCAACTTCTTACCCTTATCACAAACATGTAAAATTTCAAAATTTGGATCGAAACAATGATTAAATTGGAATAGGTGGTTAGCATATTTTGAATATTCTAAATTTCTGTTATATGCTCTCATGTGTTCCTTTATCCGAGAGATAAAAGGTCTACCAGTTTGTCATATATAGACATTGTCACATGTGCCACACTTCAATTTATATACACCTGATAATTTTTCTTTTTTTGTTTTGGTTTTATTGTTTTTTATTATATCTAGTTTTCCTACAGATCGTGTAGCTCCTGTTATGCAGTCTTCTCCATTCGCCTCTCAGTTCGTCTCTGTTTAGTTTAAAAGTTTTCCTGATACTTGATTCTGAAATACTAATTTTTTTCTTCTTCCTTAAAGTAAGAGTCCATGTTTCGCATCCATATAACTGGGAGAATAACAGTTTTATATATTCTCGGTTTAATGTATGAAGTGGATGGATAGAAACGAGTGTAGAAGAAAAATAAAACTTTAGGCACAGGAACATGTGTAAACATTAAAAATACTTATATACTTACTTACTCACGGGCACTATCGAACCCGTAGGTTCATGGCCGCGCGGACACAAGCTCTCCAAACATCCCTATCCTGAGCTAACGCTTTCCAATCATTCCCTGTATAATCTACTTCCCTCAAATCATAGTTAATGTTATTCTCCCACCTCATTCTTGGTCTACCAACTGGGCGTTTTCCCTCTGGCTTTCCTACAAGAAGCTTCCATGCTAGTCTTTCATACACATATAAATAAATAAAATGTTTTTTGAGAGAAGTTGGGACAACGAAAGTTTCTGTAATGCATAATGACATGCATTTGAAAAAAATGAAATTATGTTTAATTTCTTTGTGCATCTCATTTATGTTTGTAATTATTGTTCCTAGGTATTTGAATGCACCTCCATAGCATCTTTACCTTGTCGTGGTGGAGTGGTTTGCGTGCTTAAATGATCCCGAGAGCTATGCCGGCGGTAGCATTGCTGCCGATAGGGTTACCCATGCCGGACTGGTCGAAGGTGATAAGCCAGACGAAAAAAGTACTTTGGTCGAAAGAGTGACGATCTTTCACCGTAAAAATACAACCGTCAAGAAATGCGGACATGGGTTCAACTGGGGTAAAATTTTCCTCAGGTCAAATAGTCCCCCAATCCGTTCTCCGGGCGGGGACTACTTCAGGGAATCCATACCAAAGGCTAAAACACAGAGACATGTTCCTAGGAACATGGAATGTTAGGTGAATGGGGAATACTTCATAACAGTGAACTACATGGCCTTTATAGGAAGCCAGATATAATGAGAACAGTTAAGTCTCGTAGACTGCGATAGGCAGGACACGTGGCACGAATGGGGAATGAAAGACGTACATGGAAGCTTCTTGTAGCAAAAACAGAGGGAAAACGCCCCAGTTGGTAGAGAAAGAATGAGGTGAGAGAATAACATTAAATATGATATGAGGTAGATTATACAGGGAATGATTGGAAAACATTAGCTCAATATAGCGACGTATGGAGAGCCTATATCCGCGCGGCCATGAAGCTACGGGTTCGAAAGTGCCAGTGAGTTAGTTAGGTATTTGAATTCAGCCACTTCTTTTAAAATTTCCCTCATTTGTTATTAATTGTACATTTTCATTATATAATGTAATTTTGTGTGAACATATATCTAGTTTTATTGTTGTTTACTTCCAGCCCCAGTTTCTTAGTGTTACTCAACATAATGTGTGTGTTTACGCTCGTTATAATTGTTGAAATAACAAAATACAGGGTGTGGTATAAGTCAGTTAACCACCGCACATGGTTGCAAAGAGAAAAAAATCAGTTTGTTTGAAACTGGGGTTTGAAAAACGGGACCTTCAGAATATAATCTCAAACACTACCGCTTAAAAAACAATGGAGGTCACTTTGAACAATTTATGTGGTTATTTTTTTTGTGCTGTTGTTGTAAACGACAGAAAATTATATATTTGCATTTTCGGTTTACTGATTTATGCTGTACCCTGTTTACAGGGTGTATTTTAATTACACCGCAAACTTCAGGGATTGATTCCTGACTGGAAATAGAGGAAAAAATGTCCTATGAATAAGTGTCCATAAATACATCATTGCCACGGTAGATGGCACTGAAGTGTGGCATTTTTCTCTCGGTCCTGTTGCATGGCCTGCTAGATCACCGGAATTAAACCTACTGGTTTTTTACCTCTGGGTCATCTGAAAAGTATTGTGTATGCTGAAACAGTTGCTGATGGTGCAACAGCGTATCTAAGTCGCCTGTGGCGCTATTCGCAGAGAGTCCGGAACATGCGAAAGAGTAAGGCAATCCATGATATGACGCGTATAAAGTAGATGTTGGTGGAAAAGCCCTGCGGCTCGCCAAATTAATGACTAGCGGTGAGCATTTCCTTTCGGTTCTCCTGGATAGGAGAACCCCGGGTTCCTGCTAAAGCATTTGCCCCGGTGTGCTTTAGAGTTGTGTAAGATTACCGAATAAATATATAATTAACGAATTAAATCATTCTAACCTGCAGTTGTGTGCGTGTTTAATTAATGTTTATGCAGTGTGTGTTTAAAAATGGCGCCTTCAGTCATCGGCCAATGAGAGGCGAGTGATTTTTTAGCGTATGTATTATTGTATTATATTATGTGGATATCTGTATGAAGTGCTGGCCAAATTGTTTGTAATGCTTATTACAAGCGAATGAATGTGTTTTTATTGATTTTAATTGATATAAACATATGAATGTCGCGAAAATAATGTCTGTCAATCGCGTGGCAGTCTGTGGGAGCCACGCCTATTTTGTGGACTTTGTAAAATTTCGTTGATGAGTAATATATATTATATTGATTTTGAGTGTTTTAAAATTAAATACAGAGTGATTCAGAAATATGGCTATACGTTTGATCACATTTTGTGACGAAAATATTATTATTAAAGGATATGATGTTATCATTGGAAAGGGAATCCTTCAAACTACAACAATAGAACAAAACAAAACAAATCACTGCTCACGTGCAGCTTGCTTGGCGGGTTGATTTTTGTGGGTTAGCGTCGAACGCCTCCACAATTCTCTGCGTTGTTCCTGCATCCGTGCAAATGCGAGGTCTTCCAGGAGGTTTGATTTTTTGCATCCTTCCCGTTTCCAGCAGTCGTTTTCTCCACTTCCCCACAGTCGACGGCTGGAATGCTACGTTAAACCCACGTCTTGCCCGTCTTGCGGCCTCACGATCATTAGCATACGTTATTGCCCATGCAGAAATTGTAATTTGCTGTTGCATATTCAACGCTATTTTGACTAATGACGTAAGTTCTACACTGTTTTGTTTTATTCCATTGTTGTAATTTGAATAATTGCCTTTCCAACGGTAATTTCATATTTCCTGTAATGTTAATATTTTCATCACACAACGCGATCAAACGTATAGCCATACTTATGATTCACCCCGTATGTTAAAAGTATTTTCGATTAATTTCGGTGTTTAATATGCATAAAATGCATGTGAGTTTGGTGGGCCAATCGGATGGCAGTGTGAGGTTGCCACGCCTATTTCAAAATTTTCACGTTCTATTTTTTTAGTGAGCAAACGCATGCGTTACATGCCATGGAGGCCATTTTGAACATCTGTTGTGACGTGGATGCGATTATACTATGTACTGTGTGCCAGGACGATTTGTTGTCTTTGCATGCACATCGTTCATTTCCGGACACGTGTTTATAGCACCTTTTTTTCTTCGTTTCCAGTCAGGAATCAGTCCCTGAAGTTTTTCCTTGTAATTACCATTCACCCTGTATTAAACCTGAATGAATGATGTTACCTTTCGCTGTAGTTATTGCACTTACTGTTTTTTCCTAATTAATCCATTTATTTTGCAGGTAAGTGTGTGACAGCTTCAATGTCGCTGTACGACGTGTCATGCATCTGTAGGTATGTACAGTACTGACCTCTAGGTGTCCTCAGTGCATGTCACTTTCATATTTAACATTACTCAGTGATAAGGTATATGTCTATAAAAGTACAATATTATCACTGCTAAGCCGTTGGGTCGTCTTCACGTTATTTTGTCGTAAATTATAAACGCAGTTGTTCGTAAACTATCTACAAAATATCTATCAGTAAAGTTCACTCATGATCTACAGTAATAACTAGCTAATACCCGGCGTGCGCAGCTACGCCTAAATAAATGAAAATCAATATGTTTTTATGTTTAGTTGAATAAGTAGAAGCAAACATAATTTTTATTTATATACAGAATTTTACTGTTTACACATCTTTCTGTGCCTAAAGTTTTATTTTTCTTCTCCACTCGTCTCTCTCCATCCAATCCATGTCCTACAGTCCTCTTGCTCTCATTCCAGTTCTTATTTCCTACATCCACGAGTTTCGAGGTCTTCCTCTCCTCCTTCTTGCAGGTGGACACCATTCCAATGTTTTCCTGGGTAATCTTTCTTCTTGCATTCGTCGTAAGTGCCCATACCAATTTAATTGCTTATACCGTATATAATCTACTATTGAATAACCAATATTCATTTTTTCTCTTATGACTGTATTTCTTATTTTTTCTAATTTTGAACATCTTGCTGCTCTCTCAAGAAATCCATTTCCATCGACATAAGTTTTTGTTGAATTTCCAAACTTCAGCTCCATATGCGACAGTACTTCTCACTATTGGATTATATATTTGTAACTTATTTTTTCTGGTTATATGTCTGTTCCATAAGACTCCATTCATCATTGCTGTTATTGCTCTACCTTTATTTATTCTGTTCTTAATATCACTTTCTTGTTTATCCTCTTTATCTAATTTTACTCCCAGATACTCAAATTCTTCACATCCTCTAATATACCCCTTTTCATCTTCTAATATCAAATCTTCAGTTTCGGCTCCACATCCCATATAAAATCATAATTATTTATAAATTTTGGATACTCCGTGGTGATTATCCGGCGTTGCCCGGGAATCTACTTATCCCGATCTTCTTGACATAAATGAGCTGAAAGACGAAAATTAATGTACTTCTTATGATTAGTTGAATAAGTAAAATGAAAAATAATTATAAATGTATATCGTAATTGTATATATGTACATACATAATTAGCAAA
This sequence comes from Diploptera punctata, assembly GCA_030220185.1. Classification (NCBI taxonomy): domain Eukaryota; kingdom Metazoa; phylum Arthropoda; class Insecta; order Blattodea; family Blaberidae; genus Diploptera; species Diploptera punctata. Next base: position 1,921,999 of record JASPKZ010006855.1, read on the forward strand.
ATCATTTGAGATAATTAAAATCTGAAATATTTTTTTTATAAGTTACATTTTTACCTCCCTTCACAACGCGTCCCCTTAGCGTACTTACTTACTTACTCAATGACACTATCGAACCCGTAGATTCATGGCCGCGCGGACATAAGATCTCCATACGTCCCTATCCTGAGCTAATGCTTTCCAACCATTCCCTGTATAATCCACATCCCTTAAATCATAGTTAATGTTATTCTCCCACTTCATTCTTGGTCTACCAACTGGGCGTTTTCCCTCTGGCTTTCCTACAAGAAGCTTCTATGCATGTCTTTCATTTCCCATACGTGCAACATGTCCTGTCCATCGCAGTCTACGAGACTTAACTGTTCTTATTATATCTGGCTTCCTATAAAGACCATGTAGTTAATTGTTATGTAGTCTTCTCCATTCATCTGTCTGTTCATCTCTCTTTGGTCCAAACATTTTTCTAAGTACTTTATTCTCAAATACTTGTAATCTCCTTTCCTCCCTTAGTAAAAGTGATCCCACAACAGGCCCGGAGGCCCTTGGGGTAGTAGGAGGTTAAGGCTCCCACTTTTTCTAGACAATCGGCACTTTATGTTAGCCGGGTTGTCAGCCCCGCGTGACGGCCGCCTTTACCCAAGAACAAGCGTCTGATACTCATATCAATTAGAGGCTGAGTCGACCCCAGGGCCATAGTGCCGCCAGAGGGTTTGGGTCAGTTTAAAAATCCTGACCCAACGGGACTTGAACCCTCGACCCTCCGGCTTGTAGCTCATTGCCTTAACCACTGCGCTACGGCGTGCCCCCTTTCTTCCCTTAAAGTATTCTAATATTATAGTATAGTTATTTAGTTATTTATAGGTTGGCAACCCCGAAATTCAGGAAATTTAACTTTCAATCATGGTCGTCTTTCCTGTAAGTGCGACTGAACGCACTATTAGGCCTAAGTACCTCATAAGGTCTGTCTCCTGAACTTCTTAAAATATTAACCAATTGTAGGTGGAGGCCGTCCCGCGCCGTAGCAGAGTGGTTAAGGCAGAAAGCTTTGGCGCAGAGCTACGGGACTTGCGCTGGTTCGAGTCTCCATGGGGGAAGACATTTTCTCATGGTATTTCGGCCAGTATGGGACCGATGCCCACCCAGCATCGTGAGGCATTTGGGTGGCTACAATAAGTAGCGGCTCCAGGTTGAGAAAATCAGCTATAACGGCTGGGGGACTCGACATACTGACCACATGTCACCTCTACACTGGCTGCATGATCATCTACCTCTGCGATACATGTGGGTGTGAGGCCAGCAGCCGGCTGGTAGGCTAAGGGTCTTGTAGACCTGTCGCGCCAGGAGTTTTTTTTTAGGTGGAGGCCATGTGAAGTTTCTAAAATTGGAGAGGTTAAACGAAGAAAAAAAAAAGGAAAAAGGAATTGAAGGTACGTAAACCACCGTCTACAGACAGCTTGTCTGGAAACATAGGTGTATTTAGGTCAGGGCTTAATCGCAAGTAACTGTTAGAGCGATGCGTTATTCTGGAATGTGCGGGCGAGGAAATGAACCATGCAGTGCCGTGCACAGTTTTCATTGAACTTGTAATTATTTTGCAATCCAGTAGAAATAGGAAGGAAGTCATTTACAATTGACAGGAAAACAGTATTCCAAATCGACGGAAGTAAACGGACCTACTCAAATAGATATCTGTGATGGATTTGTGCAAATTGTACAGTTCCCGTTTTCTGATTTGCACAGAGTCTTTGGACTTCACATAACCCCATAAAAAGAAGTCACGTGGGGTAAGGTCACAACATCTGGGAGGTTTTTCCAAGTCGCCACGAATTGAGCACGCTGACTGAGCGAATTTTTCGTGGAGTAGGGATATTGTCTCGTGGGATGTGTGACAGGTCTTACAGGTCCAAAGTTTACGTGGACAAAGTAAAGTAAAGTAAAGTGATCCCACAACAGGCCCGGAGGCCCATGGGGTAGTAGGAGGTTAAGGCTCCCACTTTTTCTAGACAATCGGCACTTTATGTCAGCCGGGTTGTCAGCCCTGCGTGACGGCCGCCTTTACCCCCAGAACAAGAGTCTGGTACTCATTTCCGTTAGAGGCTGAGTCGACCCCAGGGCCATAGTGCCGCCAGAGGGTTTGGGTCAGTTTAAAAATCCTGACCCCAACGGGACTTGAACCCTCGACCCTCCGGCTTGTAGCTCAGTGCCTTAACCACTACGCTACGGCGTGCCCCCAGTTTACGTGGACAAACCACAAATAATTAAAATTAAGGAAGAAATTGAACGTGTCATCAACAACATCAACAGAGATGTCTGAGAAAGGGTCAACACGAGCTTCGTAGACCCAGTAACTACCTGCTGAGACAGTGGAGGTAGACATATGCCTGATATAATTTTCAGCTCTTAAATGCAAGTGTATGTATTTATTTATATTGCACGATAATGCGTTCTATAGTACTTATATCCTTTCACGCTATCGTCTATCTAGCAATTCTGCACGAGGGCAGGTCTTTCACTGCAATCATAGCATTTTCATGCTATGTTTTGCAGCTTTACTAAGGAATTGTAGGTGTGGTAGCTTCCCGTTGCTTTTCACAACGGTGAAGGATGATGGTGACTATTTAACTCATGCCCCAAATGGGAGTCAATGGCCAATCACGTTTCAATGATTTCTGTTTTACAACCAATCAGAGTCGTGTTTCACAAAATATTTATCAGTGTTATGATTACCATATTAAAGAAAGCTCCTCCTTTTTAATATTCTGAACAGGTCTGACCATTATTTTGCAGTGACTGAGGGAACAGTAAAGCCGCCATATTTGAATGTTCGAAATGGCAGAAACAAGATTTGGCTGTGCTTCAAATGAAGATATAGACGAAATACAAATTTGACAATTGTGTTTTTAAATAATGATATTACCGAGTTCTTTTTGATAATTCTGTGTTCAATAATTGTGTTTTTAAATAATGATTTTACCGAGTTGTTTACTAAAAATAAATTAACCTATAATTTTGGTTATAATATACAGTTTGATGTATTTAATTTTTTCTCCACTAGGATGCTTTCTTATAATATTGGGATGATATTTCAAGTTTCCCACGCCAGATGGCAATATATAACATTATATGATCTTGTTGCAGTGGATGGAGAAACGAAACATAACGTTTCTCATTTGTTTTCAAACATCGCCGTTTACATTAAATAAATAAATATTTTAAAGTAACTATATTTAAATAATGATTTGTTAGTAAATAGCTTAATTTTATTCGTTAAATAGTCCTAACAAATGCCACTCTTGATTTCCAAATTCTCTAGATAAATTGGAAATCACTCGTGGCATTACTTATGATAATGATAAGGATGATGATGATACACGGATGATTTTCGGGGACCATTGGGTCCTAAGCTTCCTGACATTTGTCTTGCAGGTGAGGAAAAACCTCACCTAGGAGCCTGTCCCAACCGTGAATCGAACTCGGGCCCGCTGCATGACAAGGCAGTACGCTGCCTCGAGATCACATGGGTGGACTTCACGCTATCGTATGAAAATTGTCTTACGAGATTTTAATGCAAAAGTGGGGTGGGAAGATATAGGCCCTATTTAGACCATCAATAGGCAAATTTAGTCTTCATCAAGATAGTAACGAGAATGGCGTTAGATTAGTCACATTTGCCACATCAAAGAATCTTATTGTTAAGAGCACGACATTCCAGCATAAGGATATTCATAAATACACCTGGACATCTCCATTTGGAGAAAATCGGAACCAGATGGATCATGTACTAGTGGATAAACACTAGCACAGTGACCATCATATGTCTTAGGTCAGTTAGAGGGGCAGACATATGCCTGATATAATTTCATCACTTAATGGGAGTCTATGTAGACCATCATCATCATCATCATCCATGCAAGTATTAGGCCGTCTGGCCTGTTACGGTCTCAAAGAGGAATTTTCCATCCAGCGCTTTTTTGGACGTCCCAATGACATTTCTATTTAATGAATCTTCTCCATGTCCTACATAGCACTGGATTTTTCTGTTCCCTATCTCGCCATTAAAATCTCCCATGATTAAGAGCATATCTTATTTATCTACATGATTGACAGTTGTTTGTAGTTTTGAATAGAATTTGTCATTTTCTTCTTCTTCTTCGCCTCCTATTGGAGCATAAATTCCTATTATTGTTAAGTATCCTCGTGAGAGTTTTAGTCAATGTAGATAGAAATATTAAAAAAGGTATATTACGATGCGAGGTTGGGAAGTGGTTTTTACAGAATTCAGGGAAATGTTTAAAAACCGGACAATAGCGGGGTTTTTGATTTCCCAGATTCTATAAAACTCTTCACGAACATGCGTTGTACATTTTTTTTTTGCGCGATGGTGTTTTCAAAATAATAAATAATAGCAAAATAATAACATTTTTGTTGGAAATATTTGCGTTCATTATAAACAATTGACTAACGTTAACAGTATGGACAATGTTTATTAGTTGAAACTAAAGGAGGCTCTGAGATCGTTTAGTGATAAAATGGCGGCAAGTATGTATTTATTGTTTTATATTGTTTCAAATAAAGTTCACTTAATTTAAAATACAGTCATTTTGTTTCGTATAATGTATATTAACACTACCTTTCGGATATTTTTTGTATATAGGCTACATTGTATGTAGTATACATAGAGGACAGTGGCTTTACTTCTCACACGCGTTTTGTAATATGTAATTTTACAGTATAGTTATTTTATTACAGTATAGTTATTTATGTTGGCAACCCCGAAATGTAGTAGGTAAAACTTTCAATCATGGTCGCCATTGCTGTAAGCACGACAAAACGCACCATCGCGCAAAAAAAAATATTTCGATGCATTTTTGACTTAATTATTGCTAACTAACTAACTAACTAACTAACTAACTCACTGGCACTATCGAACCCGTAGGTTCATGGCCGCGCGGACATCTGAGCTAATATTTTCCAATCGTCCCCTGTATAATCATAGTTAATGTTATTCTTCTATCTCATTCTTGGTCTACCAACTGGGCGTTTTCCTTCTGGTGACTTAATTATTGCATTTTTAAAATATTATAATGATATTGTGAAAAGGAAAATTAATGTGTGAACCAGGAATCGAACCGTGGACCTTTAGTTCTCCAGACTAGTGTGCAGCCCACTACACCATTCCAGACGTGGCACAAACATTTTCCTTTTCACAATATAATTATATTATAATATGATCCGTTATTGGAACTGTGTTAAAATAACAGTATTGGAAAATGTTAAATAGCATTTTTAAAAATTACGTGATATATGGAAGACCCTATAGAAAATGTAGCAAATCCACTGAGAGGTAGCAAAATTTATACTTTGCTCCCTATAGGTATTTTTAACCCTTAAATTGGCAAAACACAATTTTTTTCTGTTAGTTATTTGAATGTGGCGGACCGTAATGAAAACGGAATCTTGCATAACTGTTATTATTAGGTATATTATATAATTATACACACATTTAAGTGGTTTCTTTTTGTTCGTTTTCTTCTGATTTATTCAAATTAATTGAACCAACTGATGTATCCAAAAGGATACATTACGAATTTAAGGGTTAAATGATTCATTGATATCCATCGAGGAGCACAGAGCGAAGAGGCGTCACGTGTCAGCGGATCCTACGCCAGGAACTGTGTGAATCAACGTGTTCACTTGCATAAAAACCTGGTCTGGAAGCGACCTTCTAGCTGCCACACCGACCAATAGCACAACATCTGACTTCTACAATCCCGCCCAATAGCTAGCAACAGGTTCTACAATAATTTTAAGGTGTATTCTTATTTGAAAATGGCAAAAACTTAGCCTTAAGGCTCTGCTGATAAACTTCTAAGTAGTGGGGGGAACTAAAGTTCCAAGACCTAGGCCACAAGCACACAGTGAAGATGCTCCTTGTACCTGTTAGAGTGGGGAAATGGAGGGGGAATTCATTTTTTTAACATCAGTTCCTTTTAGCTCCCGTGTTCGTTGTATCATTTTGCATTCTGTATTATACATTGTTTAGAGATAGGTGTTTAGAAATGAATGTCAATGGAGTTCCTCGCGTTCTTTTGTTTTGAAAGCGAGTGAACTTTCACTTTTCGGTCATGATGACCTGCATCAGCTGACATAACATCTTAAAAGGCCAAGGTGATATGACATAAATATTTACAAGTACCCCAAAGAAACTTTAAAAAAAATGTGTTATTAAAAACAGTGTAAGAGAACTTATTTCCTTATTAGATTTGTGTTATCATATCGGTTTGGAAATATGGAAAGTATATGCAAAGCGAAGACAGTAATACGTGTTTCTGGTATGAACAATGCTGCAAAGTTTTCGAGGACGACCATAAAATAACGCTTGGTGAAGTGATTTTGTTTTGTATATTGAATAAATTTTAGAATCAGTGTTTACGTGAACTGCACAAAAAACAAGAAGGATTTTCATTCCAGAGAGGAATATTTGTTTATATTTTACATCAAAGCTTTTCTCAGGTTGGTACAATTTTTCTCTCATTTTATAGCATAACAATTCATCTGAGAAGATGCACTATCTTCTATACTATTCAGTTTTGTACTGGGGCATGAAATCAAATTACTAGAGGATGAAGAAAGCCTACAACTCAATGATCAATCATCATCATCATCATCATCATACTACATTCACGAATTTAGGCGATTTGTTGACCTGTTTCGGCCTCAAGAGAAACACCATCCAAAAGTCTTTTGAGTGGACGTCCTGGTCTTCTTCTTCCTGCAGGTTGATATCTTAACATTTGTTTGGGTATTCTGTGATCATCATCATAATCCAGGGATTAAGCCTGTTGGCTCGTTCCGGTTTCATAAAAGCTAGAATTGTTAAAATTGTTCAGACCATCTTCTGTGTGGGCGACCAACATTTCTCCTTCCGTGCGGTTTATAATTTAGCAATAATTTTGGAAATCTTCCTTCTGGCATTCTATCAATATGTTCTTTCCAGTCGTTCCTATATTTAATTATTCGGTCGCTAAGTATGAAAATATTTAGTTCCTTTCTTATATCTTCATTTCTTTTCTTATCCAGCAGAGTATATCCTGCTATATTTCTTAAAAATCTCATCTGAGCTGCTTCCAATCTTTGTTCTTGTCTTTTAGTGATCGTCCAACATTCTGATCCATACACCAGTACAGGAACAACCATTATTTTATAAACTTTCATTTTTGTTTCTTTTCTTGTGTTTTTAAGGGTTCTTTTAATAGTGCCACACATTAGATTAAATGTATTTATTTTGTCATTAATATCTTCAATTTTAACATATGATAAATTGAAACCTAGATATTTAAAACTGTTCACCTGCTCTAAAATTGTATTATCGATTACTATTTTTGCTGTTAAGGTATCACGTCCTTTAAATGCTAAAATTTTAGTTTTATTCTTTGAAATTTTTAAATTGTAATTGACACTTATTTCAATGATCAGTGCTATTGAAATTCATTTTGAAGCACCGTTGAGGTTATGTAATACAATATTAAAATAGAAAAAGTTTTTAAATACTTGAAAAAGTTTATAATTTAGTTGAGGACGTGGGATTTACCAGGTACTAATTTTGTATTTTAATATTTCAACTTCTTCTTCTTCTTCTTCCTTTCATGTGATAGACCTAGTGGTCTGTTACGGTCTCAATCCAACGTTTGAAGGGTCTGCCCAAAGATCTCTTGCCTGGTGGCTGGTAATTTAAGATCTGACGTGGTATTCTTGTTCTGCTCATTCTTCTTACGTGAGATTTCCAGTTGTTTCTGTATTTTTGTACATATTCCATGACTGATTCTGTTTGTAATTCTTTGAGAATGTCAGAATTCCTTTTATGGTCTGTCCTTGAATAGCCCGCAGTACGTCTCATAAATTTCATTTCTGCCTCAGTTAGTCTTTGTTCATCTACACTGCGAATTGTCCAGGCCTCACTGCCGTAACATAATATGGGTCTGGCCAGTGTTTTATAAATTCTAGTTCGTGTGTGTTGCTGTACTGTGTTTGGCTTGAAAATATTATTTATAATTCCTGTTATTCTGTTAAATTTTATAATTTTTTGACTAAAATCTTTTTCTTCTTCGTATGTAATTTGGTATCCGAGATAGTTAAATGTGTTAGTTTGTTCTAATATTTTATTATTAATAACAATTTTACTGCGAACTGGGTCTTTTCCTAGGAAAGCCATGATTTTAGATTTTTCTGTTGAAATTTCCATGTTGTAGTTTATTGCAGTTTGGTGAAAAGAGTGGACTGAACGTTGTAGGTCATCTTCTGAATTCGCTATAAACACAATGTCATCTGCAAATAATAGGGTGTCTAAATTATATAATCTATTAAGTGGTGTACTGCCATGTGGTTGTAGTCTCCATTCTTTAATAATTGAGTTCATGTATATTATGAAGAGCATTGGTGAAAGACCACATATTTCAACTTAATGGTATTAATAAGTTATTAGCGAGATGATATTAAAGGACAACAGGCACAGATTCTATTGAGTAACGCTAAGAAATTAGAACTGGAAGTAAACATCAGTACAATTAAATTCATGTTCATCATCATCATAGTACATTCACGAATTTAGGCAATTTGTTGACCTGTTTCGGCCTCAAGAGAAACACCATCCAAAAGTCTTTTGAGTGGACGTCCTGGTCTTCTTCTTCCTGTAAAGTAAAGTGATCCCACAACAGGCCAGGAGGCCCTTGGGGTAGTAGGAGGTTAAGGCTCCCACTTTTTCTAGATAATCGGCACTTTATGTCAGCCGGGTTGTCAGCCCTGCGTGACGACCGCCTTTACCCCCAGAACAAGCGTCTGGTACTCATTTCCGTTAGAGGCTGAGTCGACCCCAGGGTCATAGTGCCGCCAGAGGGTTTGGGTCAGTTTAAAATCTTCTTCCTGTATAGCAGGATTTTAATATCATAATAAATATGAAAGTTTAAGTTAATAATTTTGTATTTTAAAAATCTTTTAATATTTAAATATAACTTAAATAAAGAAAAACATCTAAATAATTAATTGTTGAATAAAAATGTCTCAGTAACAATTAAAGAAATTGTATTACATAACAGTTTTTGTAAATAATGCTTTTAAAATTGTTTTAAGCCATTGTTGTCAGAATTATAAAGCTTTCTGTTATAACTGTAATAAGAACACCTGCTTTACTTCATATTTTTAAATGAAAGTAAACTAAATTCTGATTGGATGTTAAAACAATTAACTTTTTGATTTAACAAATCAAATTTCAACCTTATATTTAAAAGAACTATTAACCAATAGAATTTAAAAATAACATCATGTGATGTAATAATGTTCTTTAAAATTATAAAAGAATTACACTAGTCAATCTGCATACAACTTTCAACAAAGATAGAAGCAAGAAGAGTTCTCAAGATAAAATATAATATTTAATACAAGAATTGATTCCAGAAAAGAAAATAATTTATTTTAATTGATAGTGAAGAATAATTCCACCTACATTTACTTAATCTGCTGGAACCTACAAAGTGAATAAATTTGTAATTATTTCTACAAGAAACAGTTTTCAGTGATTTTAAAGTGTTTTCCTATCCAGTGTACCAACTTCCGACCTTGAGAAGAGAATCCGGCTCTACCGAAAATAAAACCTAACCTGAACCAGTAATTCTTTTTGGGACACCAATCCTTCTTCAAAATGATACTACAACAACGGGCATGAAGAGAATTACTACATCAAAATTCCACCAGAACATGGGACAAAGCAATTACTTCTTCACCTGCAGGTTGATATCTTAACATTTGTTTGGGTATCGTGTGATCTTCCATTCGATGAACATGTTGTATCCATATTGACTTAAAATCAGAAATTTTGTTTTCTAAAGGTTCCTTGTGTAATTCTTCTACGATGTATTTTTTTTTTGTGATCTAGTAGTGTGTATCCTGCAGTCCTCCGAAGGTATCTCATTTCAGCAGATCTAAGTATCTGTATATCCTTCTGTTTCGACGTCCATACTTCGCTATCATACAAAAGAGTTGGAAGAGCCAGTGTTTTATACACTTTTAGTCTTGAATGCTTTTGGACTAACTGTGGCTTAAAGATAAAATTTATTAACCCTAAAATTCTTAAAAATTTAGATATTTTTGCATGTACATCCTTTTCTTCTTCATATGGGATATTGCATCCTAGATATGTAAAATTATTCACCTGCTCCAAAATTTTGTTGTCCAGTACAATTTTACTTCTGACAGGATCTACACCTTGAAATGCCATAATTTTTGTTTTCTGTTTAGATATCTTCAATCCATATTCTTCTGTAATTTTGTTAAGTTCATATAGACCTTTTGTACAGATTATCTTCTGAATTTGAAATTATTATTTGGTCATCTGCAAACAATAGGGTGTTTAATTTTGTATTTTCTGAGATTCTTATTCCAAATTTATATTTCTAAATACATGCTCGTACATAGAAATACATTAGACTATGTAGTTGGAAATGGACAACTAATGACAAATGAGGGAAATTTTGAAGAAATATCTGAATTCAAATACCTAGGAACAATAATCACAAATAGGAATGAGATGCACAAATTAATTAAACATAGGCTCAATTCTGGAAATGCATTACAGGGATTCTTGTCTCAACTTCGGCAAAAAGGGAGCAGAAAAGATCATGTAGCTCACTGTTATGTAGTCTTCTCCATTCACCTGTCTGTTCATCTCTCTTTGGTAAATGTTTCGTTAGAACTTTATTCTCAAATACTTGTATTATTTTCTCCTCCCTTAAAGTAAGAGTCTATGTTTCGCACCCATATAATATAACTGGTAGAATAATAGTTTTATATATTTTAAGTTTAACGTTTTTTTGAAAGGAGTTGGGACATCAAGAGTCTCTGTAATACATAAAAGCATTTCCAGAATTGAGCCTATGTTTAATTTCTTTGTGCATCTCATTCCTATTTGTGATTATTGTTCCTTGCTGTTTGAATTCAGACATTTCTTCAAAATTTCCCTCATTTGTCATTAGCTGTCCATTTACGTTATATAATGTATTTAGGCTTCTTTGTGTGGCCACATACTTAGTTCTGTTCCTGTTGTTCTCCCACCTCATTCTTGGTCTACCAACTGGGCGTTTTCCCTGGTTTTCCTAAAAGAAGCTTCCATGCAAGTCTTTCATTCCCCATACGTGCAACATGTCCTACCCATCGCAGTCTACGAGACTTAACTGTTCTCATTATATCTGGCTTCCTATAAAGACCATGTAATTCACTGTTATTCAGTCTTCTCCGTTTACCTGTCTGTCCATCTCTCTTTGGTCCAAAAATTTTCCTAAGAACTTTATTCTCAAATACTCGTAATCTCCTTTCCTCCCTTAAAGTAAGAGTCCATGTTTCACACCCATATAATATAACTGGTAGAATAATAGTTTTATATAGGCCTATTTTCAGTTTAACGTTTTTTGAAAGAAGTTGGGACGACAAGAGTCTCTGTAATGCATAATAGCACGCATTTCCAGAATTGAGCGCATGTTTAATTTCCTTGTGCATCTCATTCCTATTTGTGATTATTGTTCCTAGGTATTTGAATTCAGCCACTTCTTCAAAATATCCTTCTTTTGTCCTTAGCTGTCCATTTCCATTATATAATGTATTTCTATGTGTGAACATATATTTAGTTTTAAGAAGGTATCTATAGAATGAAATAACATCCATTCTTTTTATAGACAGTCCGTCGCGCTGAAGAACATAAACTAAGCGAATGTCTCAGCAAGTAAATTTATGGTCGGATTTTACAGGTTTACTTAATGCATTATATTTCTTTTGTAGTTATACACAGTTGGATTGCAACAGAGTCATCATGGCAACTACTAGAGCGATTCTTTTATTTCGCGTTTCAGATAAACTCGCACTTATATTGGTCGGATTTCGCTGTTTTTTTTTCTGTGAATACCTTCATAGTTTTATTTAAATAGTAGGCCTATATACTGAGTTTCGTTGCGAAAAACAGGAAATTGCGACCGGTAGAACGATTTTTAAATTTTCGTTTCAAGTTAACCCTTACTTCTAGTGGTACGGTTATGCTTGTGTACGAACTGGACCTTACTTTTTTTTTTTAAATTGATTGCTATATGCAAAGTTTCGTTTAAAAAAAATGTGGTTGCTAAAACGTTAACTGACACACACACACACACACACACACACACACACACACACACACACACACACACACACACACACACATTCACATAAGTTACACCCTAGTGGCGACATGAGTGCTCCACAGCGGGAGTTTCTCAACCAAGCGTAATTTAGTTATGCTGTTTTACTTCAGATGTATACTTTTATTGTTTCTTTATATTTTTCCTCACCTGTAAGACAAATGTCAGGAACACTTTAAAGCCTTAAAGGTCCCCGAAATAATATGGCCATCATCATCATCATCATCCTTATCATTATCATCATAATCATCCTTCACCGGTGTGGAAAGCAACGGGAAGCTACTACACCTACAATTCCCTAGTAAAGCTGCAAACATAGCATGCAAATGCTATGATTGCGGTGAAGGGCCTGCCTTCGGGCAGAATTACTATTGTTTTATATATAGCCTATATGTATATATATATATATATATATATATATATATATATATATAGATATGAAAAGAAAAATGAATGCTTGAGTCGGGATTTGATCCCGAATCTCTAAACTCTGTACGTTTAGCGCTCTAACCAACTGAGCTACTCAAGAATTCCAACACAAACATACTTTATATATATATATATATATATATATAACTTATATATATATATGTAGTATTCTCAAATCACACAAGAGGTAGTGGGAATTCGTTCCAACACCATCTAGTGGCCAACATAACAGTTAAGCATTTTTTAAAGAGAATATTTACTTTATAACAGTTTCATATCATATTTGCCTTCATTGCCAAATGTCAAAAATATAGTTATAACACACACATATGTCCACCGCTGTGGTCTCGAGGTAGCGTGCTGCCTTGTCACGCAACGGGCCCGGGTTCGATCCCCGGTCGGGGCTGTTTTTCTGGGTGAGGTTTTTATCGGGGTTTTTCCTCACCTGTAAGACAAATGTCAGGAAAACTTTAAGGCCCAAACGGTCCCCGAAATCATATGGCCATCATCATGATCATCCTTATCATTATCATCATCATCATCCTTCACCAGTGTGGAAAGCAACGGGAAGCTACCACACCTACACAATTCCATAGTAAAGCTGCAAGCATAGCATGAAAATGCTATGATTGCAGTGAAAGACCTGCCCTCGGGCAGAATTACTTTGGATGGATATTTTAAATGTTCTTCACTATGCCAGTTATCTAATCCAACTATAGGTTGTTATTTTTATTATTATGATTATTGTTATTATTATTATTATTCTTTCTTTCCCTTGTCAATTTTATATATATGTATATATATTTATTTATTTTTTTTATATATTTTTTTTGTAAATGCCCCAGGTTGTCTTTCGGCATTCCTGGTGTTCCCCCCTGGCATGGCGCAGTTGTAACCCATTTCTGAGGTTGGGGCGCCTGGAAGGCGGGGTTACGTTACCCCGATCATTTGATGGGTGATGATGATGATGATAGTCCAGGAGATGCCCTAATCCTAAGCTTAATCTAAGATGAATATGAATGATGATGATTGCGATGGTCATATGATTTCTGGGACCGTTTGGGCCTTAAAGTTTTCCTGACATTTGTCTTACAGGTGAGGAAAAACCCCGATAAAAACCTCACCCAGAAAAACTGTCGCGACCGGGGATCGAACCCGGGCCCGCTGCGTGAGAAAGCAGCACGCTACCTCGAGACCATAGCGGTGGACTTCCAACTTTATATTGTGTAGTCTATAATTATTATCCATTATGTATCATTTATCATAAATCTTATTGTATGTGTAATTTAACCCTGGTGAAGTGGAAGAGAAGACCTTACGGTCTTAACTCCATCAGGTAAAATAAATAAATTACTTACTTACTCACTGGCACTATCGAACCCGTAGGTTCATGGCCGCGCGGACATAAGCTCTTCATATATCCCTATCCTGAGCTAATGCTTTCCAATCATTCCCTGTATAATCTACTTCCCTCAAATCATATTTAATGTTATTCTCCCACCTCATTCTTGGCCTACCAACTGGGCGTTTTCCCTCTGGTTTTCCTACAAGAAGCTTCCATGCACATCTTTCATTCCCCATACGTGCAACATGTCCTGCCCATCGCAGTCTACGAGACTTAACTGTTCTTATTATATCTGGCTTCCTATAAAGACCATGTAGTTCATTGTTATGTAGAGGCCCATATTCATAAACTTAGAATTTTCGCACTACTGTGTTAAAAAGTCCGTCACGCAGGGATTGAATAAACTAAGCAAATTTCTCAGCAAGTCCGATTTTGCGGTTCACCGAATATTACTTCTGTTAATGGCAGTGGCGGCTATGACATGTGGCAGCGAGTCCTGGCAAATATGGAAAAATGATAACTCTATTCAGGCGTTAGAAATTACTTTTTTTAGATCACACTAAGCAACGAAAAAGAAACTTTCTTTTTGTCTCAGAAAGAAAAATATGTGATTCTGATAGTTATTTTTCTCCTGAATTCAAATATGATATCGGTTTTTCTCCATCACGCAAAGTTTCCGAGAGACAGGAATTTATAATTTCAAACACTTTAATATTTTCTACATTCGTAACTACACAATATTCGAACATTGGGACTCACCTAGAAAGTAAGAAATTACATTTTCTGCTATATTCCGCCTGTGGAGCATCCCTCTTGATGGTCCAACAATAATCGGCCAACATATTAGGATTCCATTTGCCTTGATATCTCTTTTCCATAGCTGAAACCATTTGAGTTAGCTCATTTGGTTTTATTTTACAATGGACAACCGGAGGAAAAAACTTTATTTAAAAAATAATTATTTAAATCCATTAATTGAAATTGAAATAAAAAAAACTGTGGGTGATGGAGGAATTCCGAATACATATTTGAAAACACGATAAAAAACTGCATTAAGTACAACTATTGGTACTCATGAGACAAAAATCATGTTGACCAGTGTTATTACTGGAGTATAGAAAATAAAATAAAAAATCAATAAATTACAAGTAAATTTAATATATTTGCAATAAATGAAACAAATAGGTGAATATCTATAGGCCTATATAAACAGGCCAAGAGAAAACAGCTAAGTAGTTTTGTGAAACTATTTTCTATAAATATAACAGGTTTACAATCTAGTAAAACATCTCCATGTACCCAAAGCTTTTTAATTTTTATCTTCTTTCTCCATTCTTCTCTATCTTCCCATTCCAATTCATCCATACCTAGCTTCCTCATGCGTCTTCTTACACCACCCACCTATTTAAATCTAGGTCGACCTCTCTTTCCTTTTCCAGGTGGAATCCATTCCAAAAGCTTGTCTGGGTAATCTTTTCTCTAGCATCCTACATATATGACCATACCATTCTAGTTGTCCGTTTTTCACAAAATCTAATATTGAATTTTGGACTTTATTTGTAGTCATATATATATATATATATATATATATATTATATATATATATGGCCATCATCATCCTCTTAATCATTATCATCCTTCACCGGTGTTGAAAGCAACGGGAAGCTACCACACCTACAATTCCCCAGTAAAACTGTAAAGCGTAGCATGAAAATGCTATGATTGCAGTGAAGGACCTGCCCTCGGGCATAATTATTATGGATGGATGTGTATATATATATATATTATATATATATATTATATATATATATATATATATATATATATATATATATATATATATATATATATATATATATAGTCCACCGCTGTGGTCTTGAGGTAGCGTGCTGCCTTGTCACGCAGCGGGCCTGGATTCGATCCCCGGTCGGGTCAGTTTTTCTGGGTGAGGTTTATATCGGGGTTTTTCCTCACCTGTAAGACAAATGTCAGGAAAACGTTAAGCCCAAACGGTCCCCGAAATCATATGGCCATCATCATCATCCTTATTATTATCATCATCATCATCATCACCATCCTTCACCGGTGTGGAAAGCAACGGGAAGCTACCACACCTACAATCCCCTAGTAAAGCTGCAAACATAGCATGCAAATGCTATGATTGCAGTGAAAGGCCTGCCCTCGGGCAGAATTATTTTGGATGGATTATTATTATTATTATTATTATTATTATTATTATTATTATTATTATTATTATTATATATTATTATTATTTATATACTGTATGCTATGCCAAACTATCTGGAAGCTCAACCTTGATCTCTCTCGAA
The DNA here is from genome assembly GCA_030220185.1 of Diploptera punctata. Classification (NCBI taxonomy): domain Eukaryota; kingdom Metazoa; phylum Arthropoda; class Insecta; order Blattodea; family Blaberidae; genus Diploptera; species Diploptera punctata. Next base: position 1,938,315 of record JASPKZ010006855.1, read on the forward strand.
TCGAAACCTCGAGAGACCGATCCTTCTAGAAAGCGATGCATAAACTCATCTGAATAGCTCTCAGCGGACATGACTCCCTTGCACCATATTTGAGTTTCGTCGCCGCCTTGAAAATTCAAAATGCAGTCATTTGAGTAATAGTTCAACAATGCCACACAATGCATAACTATAATTAATATTTTTGGTTTAAAACTTGTTTCGCCGCCTCTTTGTTTGTTATTCTAGCAGAAAGCAATTAATTTTCACAAAAGTTAGTACTGTGTTGGTTTTTGCCGTGCAAGCACTCGATGTATTATGTAACCGCCACTTGTGCAAATTTGCTTCATGAATTTAAAGTATGACATTGTTAAGGTCATCCGTCACACAGTGCTGATATGGCAAGTGTTTGTTTGTATTGGCTTTTGTAGTCGAGAGATTTGTACTCTTGTCTTTTTGGACCATTCTGTTCTTTGTCTAGTGCGAGACATGGCTTCGCCAGACAGTTAAGATATTTCAAGTACAGAACAACTTGTTTCTTTTAAAAGAAGTATATAGCCAGTGTTTCCTGGCAATATGCAGCTTGCACATACATATATATTATGTAACTAGAGCAAAAACACACCTGCAGTCGAAACACTCGTATGTGTGTGTATATCCCTCCATGGTATCTTTACCTTGTCGTGGTGGAGTGGCTTGCGTGCTTAAATGATCCTGAGAGCTATGCCGGCGGTAGAATTGCTGCCGATAGGGTTACCCATGCCGGACTGGTCGAAGGTGATAAGCCAGACGAAATAAGTACCGTGGTCGAAAGATTGACGACCTTTCACCGTAAAAATACAACCGTCAAGAAATGCCGACATGGGTTCTACTGGGGTAAAATTTTCCGGAGGTCAAATAGTCCCACATTCGGTTCTCCGGGCGGTGACTACTTCAGGGAACCCATGACAAAGGCTGAATTCAAATACCTAGGAACAATAATCACAAATAGGAATGAGATGCACAAAGAAATTAAACATAGGCTCAATTCTGGAAATGCGTGCTATTATGCATTGCAGAGACTCTTGATGACCCAACTCCTTTCAAAAAACGTTAAACTGAAAATATGTAAAACTATTATTCTACCAGTTATATTATATGGGTGCGAAACATGGACTCTTACTTTAAGGGAGGAAAGGAGATTACAAGTATTCGAGAATAAAGTTCTTAGGAAAATTTTTGGACTAAAGAGAGATGAACAGACAGGTGAATGGAGAAGACTTCATAACAATGAATTGCATGGTCTTTATAGGAAGCCAGATATAATAAGAACAGTTAAGTCTCGTAGACTGCGATGGGCAGGACATGTGGCACATATGGGGAATGAAAGACGTGCATGGAAGCTTCTTGTAGGAAAGCCAGAGGGAAAACGCCCGGTGGTAGACCAAGAATGAGGTGGTAGAATGACATTAACTACGATTTGAGGGAAGAGTAGATCATACAGGGAATGATTGGAAAGCATTACCTAAAGAATAGGGATGTATGGAAAGCTTGTGTCCGCGCGGCCATGTAAATACGGGTTCGATAGTGCCAGTGAGTAAGTAAGTAAATAGATTGAATAAACATTGCTATATTCTATCGCACACAGTTCAGTCATATGGCGGGTAAAAGTAACACGACGAATCCACCAATAGAAACAGTTTAGAGTATAAGTGGGACTTAGCTCGGAATTAGTGGAGACCGCGGTGAGGAGAGACAACTTGGTGTAACCGTGAATAAATGAATTACTTTGTTCACGCTCGGTTGAACGTTCAAGTTAAAGGTCGACACAGAGAAAGGCGGGTTTACGTAACCAGGCTTTGTTCCTCTACATCATCTGCTTATTGTTCTTCGGACAGCTCTTGATAATATCAACACTGGTCAACATGATTTTTGTCTCATGAGTACCAATAGTTGTAGTTAATGCAGTTTTTTATCGTGTTTTCAAATATGTATCCGGAATATCCCTTTTTTTATTTATTTGTTTTTCGTTTACACTGTTCTTCCTTTTTGTTTTACCTTTGTTAACCTTTTTATCTTATTCACACATACTAACACAAGACGGACACACACCCAGACCCAAGGTGGAGATTTAAAATTCCCTACCCCGCCGGGAATCGAACCCGGGTCGCCGGAGTGATGATGATGATGACTAATTTAGTTACACTTGTTTGCGTATAGATGTCATTTATGAGTGGTACGTGGTCAGCGTTCCGCCTCGTACTGTCATCTAGGAAACTAAGGTAGTACTAGGACGGGAAAATTCGGTAAATTTTGCCTAGAGTCCTTTTCATTCAGGCTTAAGTATCTTTTACGAGCCTGAAAATCTTCAGACTCTGGACCCACGGCTTTAAGTCCCTCCCGGAGGACTTGCTCCTTGGATTTTTCCATCCTAAAAAAATTAATCGACCCCGGCCGGGTTTGAACCCGCGACCCTCGGGACCAGAGACAAGGAGCATAACCACTAGCGCACCGTAAATAAACGTTTTTTTCGTCCATTTGTCCATCGTAAAATAAAACTGGGAACACTTTCATCAGGAGAATTCAGTTATGGAAAAGGGATATCAAGGCAAATGGAATCCTAATATGCTGGCCGATTATTGTTGGACCATCAAGAGGGATGCTCCACAGGCGAAATACAGCAGAAAATCATTTCTTACTTTCTAGGTGAGTCCGAATGATCGAATATTGTGTAGTTACGAATGTACGGGGTGATTCAGAAATATAGCTATACGTTTGATCGCATTTTGTGAACGAAAATATTATTATTAGAGGAAATATGATGTTATCATTGGAAAGGGAATCCTTCAAATTACAACAATAGAACAAAATAAATCACTTAGAACACAAGCAAGTCACTTTATTGCTTCAAACTGTTCGCCGTTTACATCCAAACATAATTGGCAACGCTTTGGGAAGTCATTCATTGCGTTATGATACATGTTTAGAGGAATAGCTCTAATTTCTTTCTCAATCACTAATTTCAGCATGTCGACGGTTGCAATGCTACGTTAAACTCACGTCTTGCCCGTCTTGCGGCCCCACGATCATTAGCATACGTTATTGCCCATGCAGCAATTGTAATTTGCTGTTGCATATTCAACGCCATTTTGACTAATGATATAAGTTCTACACTGTTTTGTTTTATTCCATCGTTGTAATTTGAATAATTGTCTTTCCAACGGTAATTTCATATTTCCTGTAATGGTAATATTTTCATCACACAACGCGATCAAACGTATAGCCGTATTTATGATTCACACCGTGGAAAACATTAAAATGTTTGAAATTATAAATGCCTGTCTCTCAGAAACGTTGCGTGATGGAGAAAAACCGATATCATATTTGAATTCAGGAGAAAAAATACTATTAGTCACATATTTTTAAACATCTTTGTGTGATCATTTATGCCGAAACTACATGAGGGAGAACCCCCACGCAAACGCTACAGTATTTTGTTAATTATATTATGTAATTTGAAGCTAATTGTTGTTTGTAACTGCTGACATAACTTGAATAATCAAAATGGAAGAAATTAACATTAATAGAGAATTATTATAATCTCGTAGCAGTTAGCATCAGAAGGTATTAAATTAATGTATCTATTATTAAGAATGTTGTAATGCTTGAACGAGACATTGTTGCCACTTCCTAGTACTTTCTTCTGTTCATCAACTTCTTCTTTGGCTTCACGGCTCTTTGAATCCAGCCCCACAGATTACCAGAGAAGAAAGTGGACAAGTTTCGCGTACATGCCATAAGCGACGCTAGTGTAGAACAACTAACCACACCTAAATTTTTTTCGATTTTTTTCTGGTACTAATATGAAATTCAGCACCGCCTGGTGGTAAAATTATGAATTATAATTATATGAAGCCATCTGGTGAATACTCATGGAATTGAAATTTTATAGGTAGCGTAGTGGTTAAGGCACTGCGCTACAAGCCGGAAGGTCGAGGGTTCGAGTCCCGGTGGGGTCAGGATTTTTAAACTGACCCAAACCTTCTGGCGGCACTATGGCCCTGGGGTCGACTCAGCCTCTAACTGAAATGAGTACCAGACGCTTGTTCTGGGGTAAAGGCGGCCTTCACGCAGGGCTGACAACCCGGCTGACATCAAGTGCCGATTGTCAAGAAAAAGTGGGAGCCTTAACCTCCCACTACCCCAAGGGCCTCCTGAGGCCTGTAGTGGGAACACTTTACCTTATAGGAATAAATAACGTATTAATTAATCTTAAATTATGGAATTATTTGTACCCAGCCTCTCAGACCTAAAGATTTTCTTTAATTTTAACAGAAGGGAAGAATGGAAATAAATAAAACATGTTAATTTATTTTCGTTTATTAAGATTAAAAAAACGTGCATTATGAGCTCTTTTAATAAATATGTACAATTGACCTACCCCCTTATTCTCACATACATATTTTATACAATATTTATTAAAGAACCTTAACATGTCGTACATCCGAAGTCACATTTTTAAAATGTTTATTAGAAATGGCTGTACCATCACTCTTCCTAACCTAACAAATCTTAGAATTTTATCACTTCTATTAGGTTTATCTTTGAAAATAGATTCACATTAAAACGTAAACAAGCTTGAATTTACTTACAAATTACAGTAAAATGAAATCTAAGTAATGATTTTAACTTTCGATAATATATAATGTTTACAGTACCGTTTACATAGAACGAAAGGTTAGCAGTTAAAAATTTTAATTTACAAACTGGCTAATTTCCCATAATCCCGAGGGAACACGCCGTGTGCCTTGAATTTGTTTTATTTAGTTACATATTCTCTTACTACGAAACAGCGCTACCATTGTAATTTGCTCATTGTAGTTCATCGTAAACGACCGAATTTTTTTAGATGTCACTGTACTCAATTTTCCCTCTATTCGAAGTTTCTCTATGTCCAGCCCCATAGAGAAACTTCGAATAGAGGGGAAACTGAGTACAGTGACATCTAAAAAATTTCGGTCGTTTACGATGAACTACAATGAGCAAACTACAATGGTAGCGCTGTTTCGTAGTAACAGAATATGTAACTAAATAAAACAAATGCAAGGCACACGGCGTCGTTCACGGCGTGTTTAACGGTGTTCACTCGGGATTATGGGAAGTTAGCCATTTTGTAAATTTAAATTTTTAACTGCTATCCTTTCGTTCTATGTAGACGGTACTGTAAATTATCGAAAATTAAAATCATTACTTAGATTTTATTTTACTCTAATTTGTAAGTAAATTCAAGCTTGTTTACATTTTTAATGTGAATCTGTTTTCAAAGATAAACCTACTAGAAGTGATAAAATTCTAAGATTTGTTAGGTTAGGAAGAGTCACAGAGTACAGTGTACAGCCATTTCTAATAAACATTTAAAAATGTGACTTTATAATGGACAGATGTACGACATGGCTAAGGTTATTTAATAAATATTGTATAAAATATGTATGTGAGAATAAGGGGGAGGTCAATTGTACATATTTATTAAAAGAGCTCATAATGCACGTTTTAAATTTTAATAAACGAAAATAAATTAATATGTTTTATTTATTTCCATTCTTCCTTTCTGTTAAAATTAAAGAAAATCTGTAGGTCTGAGAGACTGGGTATACATAATTCCACAATTTAAGATTAATTAATACGTTATTTATTCCTATAAAAGTTAAATTCCATGATTATTCACCAGATGGCGTTATATAATTATAATTCATAATTTTACCACCAGGCGGTGCTGAATTTCATATTAGTACCAAAAAAAGAACCGAAAAAATTTAGGTGTCGTTAGTTGTATTACACTAGCGCCGCCTGTGGCATGTACGCGCAACTCGTCCACTTTCTTCTCTGGTACTCTGTGGTCCAGCCCTAGCTTGTCCTAGTATAGTGAACTCAGTGTTTTAGTTTCCAGGCGGCATCAAAGGCCACTTTCCCTCTGGTTTAAACGACAACATTGTTACTGCTAGGTAGAGCCGGGAGTTGTCGCTAGAGGCTTGTAAGACGCCGCTCCAATCATCATCATCATCCATGCAAGTATTAGGCCGTGTGGCCTGTTACGGTCTCAAGGAGGAATTTTCCATCCAGCGCCTTTTTTGGACGTCCCAGCGATCTTTGTCCTTGGGGCAGTAGCGAATTAATGGCTTTTGGAAATTCTTATGAGACTGCATATCATTGAAGAAATGGGCTTTTCCAGTTGTTCTGGTAGTTTTGTATATGGTGAAGAATGGGTTCTACATCCAACTCTTCTAATTTTTCCTCCTCCTCAGTTTATTTTATGGTCCCACTTTGTGTAGCCTGCTGTTCGGCGCATAAATCGCATCTCATTTGCTGTTATTCGGCTCTCATCTCTTCTTCGTATTGTCCATGCTTCACTACCATACCTTAATACTGGTCTTGCGAGAACCTTATAAAGCCGTAATCTTGTGTTCTTCTGTACTAAAGATGGTTTCATTATACTGTTAATTATCCCCGTTGTTTTTGTAAAATTTGTGATTTTCTTTGATATATCAGCTTCATCTTGAAATGTTAAATTATAACCCAAATAATTAAATTCGTTTACTCGTTCTAAAATTTCATCATCCAAAACAATTTTGCAAGGTATAGGGTATTTCCCACAAAAGGCGCTCCAATCACCAAAAACTGAAAACAGTTCTCTGCCAATTATGTCTTCGCATTTTTAAATGGCGTTTCCATGTCAACTCCACGTGGGTATAATTATCTTAACAGCGTTGCAACTTTTGTCTTTTGTATTATTATTATTATTATTATTATTATTATTATTATTATTATTATTTATATTATGTTAGATACACAAAGAAATTAAACATAGGCTCAATTCTGAAAATGTGTGCAATTATGTATTACAGGGACTCTTGTCCTCCCAACCCCTTTCCAAAAATCTTAAACTGAAAAAAAAAAAATATATATATATATATATATAATATGCTCGTAATGAAATTGTAAATAAAGGATGTCTATTGTCATTATAGAAAAGGCATAAACGTCTAATTACGTGGGCCTATATATAATTGTTCGTGATTATTTAACTCATGCCCCAAATGGAATTAAATGACCAATCACATTTCAATGATTTTTTTATTTACAAAAAATCACAGTCGTTTTTAACCTCGATTTTATCAGTTTAATTTTATCACTGTAAAATCAAGCTCCTACTTTTTAACATTCTGAATAGGTCATGACATTATTTTGCAGCGACTGCATGTGGCAAGCAGATTGTGTATATAGTGCATGAATGCAACCTTATCGTGGTTGTGGGAAATAATATAAAAACATTTGTAGCAATTGATTATACCACAAAAACAAAACAAAAAGACACTGTTTGCACTTTCTTAAACGTATTTTTTCCCAGGTAATAACGTTCCAGAAAAATATAGTTGACATATCGTAGGACATCAGAAATTAATTAATATACATTTTGATGTGTTTCATTTCTTTCTCCACTAGGGTGCATTCTTACAATATTGCGATCCTTTGGCAATAAATAATATTATGATCTGGTTGCAGTGATGAACAAAAGAAGCAAATGAAGCGTACCAATCGTTTCTCATTCGTTTTCAAACATCGCCGTTTACATTACATATATACGTAAATATTTTAATATAACTATAGTTAAATAATGATTTGTGAGTAAAGATCGGTTTCACCAACAGAGGTAACTGTTTTACGCCAGTTTAAGCTATGTATTATATATGGGGAAAACTGGCGTAAAACAGTTACCTCTGTTGGTGAAACTGACCCTAAACAGCTTAATTGTATTCGTTAAATAGTCCTAACAAATGCCACTCTTGATTTGCAAATTCTAGGTGAATTCACTCCTCACTTCGTGAATCGTGAATTTATCGATAATTTGGAAATCACTCGTGGCATTACTTATGATAAATAATAAATGGAAGAAGTTGCTAATTGTTGACACTTTCAATGAACCTACTAACAGGTGCTTGCTATCCTCCAAGAAGTTTGCAAATTGCGAGTAGGTAATATAACCGCTTTAACATAAAATCTTATCTTATATTCAGTCTTATTTCATGTAAAATATTGCCCAAGAACAATGTTTCTATCGATAACAGTTCCGCACACAAATCAGTCATATGCCGAGTAAAAATAACATCATGGTTCCCTGAATAGACGGAGTCGGCGAAGAAATACCTTATGCAAGTTTGTTTACAATAAATTAAGAAGTTAGCTCTGAACAAGTATAGCAAACAGAAATATGTAAATGATATGGACATTAATAAAAATGAATTCTGGGTGTAAGTGTATAAGCAATGAGAAGTCAGGTTTGATTATGACAATGCAGTTGCCCGAGGCACTATTTTAGCATATTCTCCCGATTGAAACCTGCAGTTATTCAATATTAACACAAAGCAAGAAAATTTGCAATGGCTGACATTGAAATATACAATACACGTTGTTCAGCAAAGCATGACATCTGAAATCTATAAAACTCCGCCTAGCTTCTTTCATCATTAGCTTGTTTACCTGGAATAACAAACGAGTTTATGTTGTCAGCAGCGAGTCACTTTGCCACATACTATCTAATATAAAAGAGAGAAGAAAATCGCATTGTCTAATTCTCTTATTTAAGATCCTATGTACCTCGATTCTCAATTATTTGTCATCTCGTTTCCAGTATCTATCCTCAAACCATAACTTAAACACAAGATCTCAACATAGTATCTTGCTTAATATACCGCAACATACGACATCACATCACTCCATGTCATATACCATCTTCACTTCTCGCAACTGGAATTCCCTACCACAAGAGATAAGGGGCTGCCGGACATTGGCATCTTTTAAAAGAAATCTAAATTTATATTTGCTCTAACCTCGACTTCATCATTACCCAGCGTAAGGTTGTATATATATATATATATATATATATATATTAATTGGTGTTTCTCGTATAATTTATCATATTCATACTATTATTATTATTATTATTATTATTATTATTATTATTATCATTATCATTATCATCATTATTATTATCATTATCATTATTATTATTATTATTATTATTATCATTATCATTATTATTATTATTATTATTATTATTATTATCATCATTATTATATTATTATTGTCATCATTATTATATTATTATCGTAAGTATTATTTTTATTATCGTATAAAATGTTTGTACATGACATTTACATTGCTACATTTATTGTATCTTTAACTGTTTATAATTAGTATAGTGTATATCTATATTTGTCGAATATTTATTTGTATTTGTGTGCTGGTTGAGTGGAAGAGAGGGCCTTATGGCCTTAACTCTGCCAGAATAAATAAAGTGTTATTATTATTTTTGAAGAGAAAAATTATACACTCAGACCGGGACTTGAACCCAGGACCCTTGGTTCTCTAGACCAAGTGCTCTACCAACTGAGCTACCTGAGCAAGTACCGATCTAAACGCAAATCCTTCTCTATATACATTGTAATTCCCATTATTATTATTATTATTATTATTATTATTATTATTATTATTATTATTATTATTACTATTATTACTATTATATAAAATGCATGTTTGTTTGTTTATTGGTTTGTTTGTTTGTTTGTTTGTACTTTATGCGCGGCCATACCGTTGATCCGACTGTGATGGGACTTTTTGCAAAATGTTCAAGAGATTCCCGGGATGAACATAGGCTATAAAAGAGTTGTGACACTCAACTCCTACACCCTTAAAAATCGCCCTTTGTAGTGGAAAACATTAAAAAGTAGCTCTTTGGACGCTTAAATGACTTATGCTGCCTAAAGCATAACAAATACACAAAACTAATGTATACAGAATTGAATATCACAAAAAGCTCTACAAAAAGGTCCGCGACAGCATATGTTTATCTCTTACGGATAACTCACAATAACGAATTTTGTCTTTTAGCTCATTTATGCCGAGAAGATCGAAATAAGTAGATTCCCGGGCAACACCGGGTAATCAGAACGGGGAATCTTATAATAATTACGTACACATTTATAATTATTTTTCCTTTCAGTTATTCAATTAATCATAAAAGCACATTCATTTTCATTTATTTAGGCGTAGCAGCTCATGCCGGGTATTAGCTAGTATTTAATAATATGTTTTCTCTTTTTCTATCTTGTTCACTTTATATTTTACTTGTTAAATAATAGAACAGATAGCACACTTTAACTATCTTGGTTCAGATATAACATATATCTATGATTGGGATATACACAATAAATTAAACCGATATCAAATGATGTGTGGCACCATAAGAAGAACCCTCCGAAAGACTCGAAGAGAAACTCAGCTCAGGTTTTATTAAATTATGGCTGTTCCTGTTCTTTTATATGGATCTGAATCTTGGGTACTTACAAAAAAGATATCTCATACATTCAAGCCACTGAAATGAAATTTTTAAGAACCGTAAAAGGATGTACACGCATGGATAGATTACACAATGAATCAATAAGAAATGAACTGGAGATATTTTCAATAGTTGATAAACTAGAAGAGAAACAATGGAAGGAACATTTAACCAGAATGGACAATAAAAGATTACCCAAAAAGATAAACGCCTACAAACCACATGAAAAAAGATCTTTGGGACGGCCAAGGAAACGATGGAATTGCGACCGGAACAGGTCACATTGACATAATCCTGGAAAGGAAGAAGAAGAAATTTAGAGTTAATGAAAATATATTGTAAATAGTAATTGTATTATAGATATACCATGTAATAATTTTTTTTTCGAAATGCTCCTGATTGTCATTTCGACATTTCTGGTGTTCTTTTTTTGGCATGACAAATTGTAACCCACTTCTAAGGTTGGAACGATGAGAGTCACTCTATTGGACAATGGCACGCTTTTCCGGAATTGAGCCTATGTTTAATTCATTTGTGCGTCTCATTCCTGTGTAATTATTTTTCCTAGGTAGGCCTATTTGAATTCAGGCACCTCTTCAAAATTTCCCTCATTTGTCATGAACTATCCATTTCGATTATACCGGGCTTCCAATATAAACCCCGGACCGGCCTCACGGGGTTTCACCCGTCAGGCAGCGCTCTCTCCTCGTCCGCATTTCACTCTGCCAGCCGCTCGTCCTTGAACTAGTCAGTTTACTATCGTTCGACAAGATGAGACGTCAGCTGACATTAGAGCAGCGCATTTATGTGTGTAAATGTTATTATAAATACGAATCAGCTCGTCGCGTTCGCGAGAATTTATTCGGAACTTCCCTGGACAATTACCTCCTTCCAGATCGACAATCCACGATCTTGTGACTAAATTTGAGACCACTGGTTCAGTACAAAATAAGAAACACACGCGAAGGCGTACGGTTCTCACCGAAGAAAACACATTTTGAAGAACAACATAAGAAATGAAATCAGAAACTTGACAGTGCCCGAACTACAGCGTGTCAATCTAAATGTGTTTACTCGGTATAATGCCTGTTTAACTGCGGGAGGACAACATTCCCAGCATTTTCTATAAGGTAAGAAACAGTTCAAGGAAGGGTGGCAGGCAGGGTGAATTGCGGGAGGAAGAGACAGCACTGCGTGTCGGGTGAAACTCCGTAAGGCCGGACCGGTTTTATATTGGAAGCCCTTTATAATGTATTTCTATGTGTGAACATATTTTTAGTTTTATTGATATAAGAGTGACGATCTTTCACCATAAAAATACAACCGTCAAGAAACGCGGACATGGATTATCTATACACTGTATTTAATTTAATTGATGTTTATTTCTGAGTTTGCATTGAAAGAGCTGCTCTTGAGCAGAACACTATGAATGAATGATGTTTATTTCCAGTCCCAATTTCTTAGTGTTACTCAATAGAGTGTGAGTGTTGGCTCTTTGTATCTCGTTTTGGACATTAAATTTATTGTCAGAAGCCGAAAAAAAAAAAAGCCGCGTATTCCACTATAGCCCATTGGAAGTGACGCGAGTTTTGAAACTTGTTTGAGGAGAAACACGCAAATTACGTAAAAATGACGAAGAAGCTAAGAAGAGATATAATTGAAGTCCAAGTTAAAGCAAGTTGCAGTAGGTTACGTAAGAGATAATTGTTTGGAGTAGGCTATTGTTACAGAACTGTTAGTTACGCTTGCTCGGTAGATAAAACACACGAATAACTCGTTTTCCGCTCACTTCGCTGCTTTTCTCACAACCAAGTCTTCATTGTATGGAAAATCACATGTCCGTCACGCAGCGACTTCATCTGCAAGTTGAATTTATGGCCCGAATTTTCTCACTGCCAGTATCGCGAACCCTGAGGGTCATGGTCGAGCGGACATGGGCTCTTCATACATGACACTTTTAAGTCACGCTTATACAAAATACTTGTTGTTAAATAATTTATTCTATGTCATTAATATATGCTATTTTCTCAAAATTCTATTTGGGGCACGCCATAGCGTAGTGGTTAAGGCACTGAGCTATAAGCCGGAGGGTCGAGGCTTCAAGTCCCGTTGGGGTCAGGATTTTTAAACTGACCCAAACCCTCTGGCGGCACTACTATGACCCTGGGATCGACTCAGCCTCTAACGGAAATGAGTACCAGGCGCATGTTCTGGGGTAAAGGCGGCCGTCACGCAGGGCTGACAACCCGGCTGATATAAAATGCCGATTATCTAGAAAAAAAGTGGGAGCCTTAACATCCTACTACCCCAAGGGTCTCCGGGCCTGTTGTGGGATCACTTTACTTTACTTTATATTTTATATTACATTCGTTAAATCTAGAGAATGCAACTAAGACATTACATGGAATAATTTGGAACAAAAATATTACAAACGAAACTAAAATGAAAATTTATAAGAGCATAATACAGAATATTTTGTCATATGCAAGTGAAACTTGGTCTCTGACGGAATTACAAAAGAACAAAATTAGAACAGTTGAATTTGATTATTTTAGAAGAAGCCTCCAAAAAACAAGACAGGATAAAATAAGAAATGAATTCCTTTGGAGAGAAATGAATTTCACCACATCTGTTGTTAAGAGGATTGAAAATCAAACGCTTAAATGGTATGGCCATGTACAGAGAATGGAAAATGAAAGATGGGCCAAAAAATATATAGCAATGGTCACCCCCTGAAGAAATAAACGTGGCAGACCAAGATGGAAATGGAAAACCTACGTCAGAACTATAATGGATGATAGGAATTTGGAAGAGGGAGATTGGAATGATAGAGATAAATGGAAACTGAAGATGGCAAACCTATAAGTGGGGGAAAGCCGAAGAAAAAAATCTAGAGTAAATCAATATCCATCCATCCATAGTAATTCTTCCCGAAGGCAGGTCCTTCACTGCAATCATAGCATTTTCATGCTATGCTTGCAGCTTTACTAGGGAATTGTAGGTGTACTACACACCGGTGAAGGATGATGATGATGATAAGGATGATAATGGTCATACGATTTCAGGGACCGTTTGGGTCTCAAAGTTTTCCTGACATTTGTCTTACAAGTGAGGAAAAACCCCGGTAAAAACCTCACCCAGAAAACTGCCCCGACCGGGGATCGAACCCGGGCCCGCTGCGTGACAAGGCAGCACGCTACCTCGAGACCACAGCGCTGGACATTCCTTTTTCTATCTGGTTTCGTATAAAAATCATGCAGCTCACTGATAGGAGGTTTTCTACATCCATCTGTATGTTTATTTCTTTTTTGGTCGATGTGACTAATTTCTCATACTTACCAATATTGTTGTTACTGGAAGTAAGTCAACGTTCCCACATCTAACCTGGTTGCTATGCAAACAAAAGAAATCGCAATGCTGATATGGACTCAAAAAGCACACGTTCGGTAAGTGAAATAAAACATTTGTTGAATGTTTTGTACACTAACTCGTACCTTTCTTTAGACTTTTCCGGAATTAATGCAGAACATCCCACTCTCCAGGCTCCTTCCATAATAAAATTATCAAACAGATGCAATCACGGTGCTACATATAACAGTCTCCCACCAAATCCTTGCTTATATAAACATGAAAAGCTACATGCAACGATCACCAAATGTTTCTTTCTCATAGAAGTCATTTACATCCAACACCAATATTTTAATTCATTTATTACTAATATTTAATAAAAATTAGTCACATCGACCAAAAAATAGTATGCAATACACATGAGGTAAGCACGTAACAGATCTCGAAAATTGAAAAAGAACTCGGCGCAAGCGCCTTGTTTTTTACACGCTTTATATTAGCTTGACCTGTATCTATCTATGTAACGGAATCATTCAACGCGATTTCCACCCAACTTAATTAATTATTGGATCGACTTGAAACTTTGTATACTTGTAACGGACCCCTGACAATACAATAATTTTATATTTTTTTCTAAATCCATGGCAGAATCATCAGAAAACAAAACAAAAAAAAGTGTCTTTGTATCATATGTAACGGTATCTTTGAACACGATTTTCACCCACTTAGAAAATTGGAATCGACTTGAAACTTTGTATACTTGTAAAAGACCCTTGACAATACAATATTTTCATATTTTGTTCTAAATCCTGGCCAGAATCGTCAGAAAAAATCAAAAAAGTGTCCTTTGTATCTATGTACTGAACCATTTTGAACCACGATTTTCAGCCACTAGAAAAACATTGGATCGACTTGAAACTGTGTATAACTTGTAAAGGACCCGTGACAATATAACATTTTCATATTTTGTTTCTAAAATCCTGGCCAGAGTCGTCAGAAAATAAAAAAAATGAAAACTGGTATAATAGGTTGCGGACTTGTCGACTTTTTTGTCAACCGTTGTAAGAGTTCAGTTCGTAGAGCGGTGAACTCTAGTGGTATATAACTTCAGTAATCCATAGGTCGCTGGTTCAAATCCGGCTGGGAGGAATTTTTTTAGAAGAGTATTACTTTTAGCTCATACTACAGATTTAAAGATGTTTACATTTCTATCTTATTCTGTAAAATATTAAAACTAAAAAATAAATAATAGTTTTAAAAAACTAAAACAACACACTTTATTAGAAAACCAAACTAAAAAATGAAAAATAATATTAATATCCAACACGCTTAGGATAAAATTAAAGTGGTCAACAAAAAATCTCCAACACATATAGAATAAAACTAGAGTTATCTACAAAAAGAAAATAATTTTACCATCAAAAGCGTGGGGTGTTTTTTTTTTATGATTTTTACATTTTCTTCTTAGAGACTTTACTTTTACCAATATCTGTTTATTATCGAATATATTAATTGATATAGAGCGCCCCACGCTTTTGATGGTAAAATTATTTTGTGTTTGTTGATAACTCTAGTTTTATTCTATATGTGTTGGAGATTATTTTTTGTTGACCACTTTAATTTTATCCCAAGCGTGTTGGAAATTAAAATTATTTCAAACTCTTTCTCGATCAGTAACAACTGTTTACCTCACTTGTATCGCAATATACTATTTTGGTACAAAAATTTTCCTAATAACTTGATTGTCAATTGCTCGTAATCTTTATAGAGTAATTTAATGTTAATGCGTGTCAGGCTGTTGGAACGACGTGACACGATAAGTGTTGTTTCTAACAGCTGATTCCAAGATGACGTAGATTATTGAACAAGCGAGAGTGATATTTTGTAACTCTTTCATTGCCCATGCAATTTTCTTAATTTTCTTGTTCTTCTATTGTTTTCTCACACTACCCTTATATAGGCCTATGTTAATACTAAAACTCTAGGTTGCCATTATGACATTTCTGGTATTCTATCCTAGCATCGGAATTATTGTAACCCACTTCTGAGGTTGGGGCGCCTGGAAGACGGAGTTACCTTGCCCCGATGGTATGTGATAGGCGATTATGGTAATGATGCGGCAGGAGAGGCCTTAATTCTAAACATAATCGAATGAAGCGAATATGGTATTTATTATAATGATAACTAGAAAAGGGAGGAAAGGAGATTACGTGTATTTGAGAATAAAGTTCTCAGGAAATTTTTTGGACCAAAGAGAGATGAATAGACAGGTGAATGGAGGAGACTACACAACAATGAACTACATGGTCTTTATAGGAAGCCAGATATAATAAGAACAGTTAAGTCTCGTAGACTGTGATGGGCAGAACATGTTGCGCGTATGGGGAATGAAAGACGTGCATGGAAACTTCTTGTAGGAAAGTCAGAAGGAAAACGCCCAGTTGGTAGACCAAGAATTTGCCAACTAAAGTTTATCATAATAAAGAAAGCATCTCCTTTTTAACATTCTGAATAGGTCATAGCATTATTTTGCAGTGACCGACTCCCTAAGAGATATGGATACCAAATTGTATATATAGTGCATGAATGTCAACACATATCGCATGCGGGAATTAATATAAAAACATTTGTAGCAATTGATTATACCACCAAAAAAAGAAACCACTGTTTGCACTTTCTTAAATGTATTTTTTCCCAGGTAATAATCCAGAAAAATATAATTGTCATATTTACATCATACGACATCAGAAATGAATTAATATACAGTTTGATGTGTTTCATTTTTTCTCCACTAGAGAGCATTCTTACAATATTGCGTTCCTTTGGCAATAAATAGTATGATCTGTTGCAGTGATAAACAAAAAAGCAGATGAAGCGTACCTATCGTTTCTCATTTGTTTTCAAACATCGCCGTTTACATTAAATACATAAATATTTTAAAATAACTATAGTTAAATAATTATTTGTGAATAAACAGCTTAATTTTATTCGTTAAATAGTCCTAACAAATGCCACTCTTGATTTCTAAATTCTCTAGATAAATTCAGTCCTCACTTCGTGAGTCGTGAATTTATCGATAATTTGGAAATCACTCGTGGCATTACTTATGATAATCTATTAAGTGTGTTGAAGATATACCTCTGTGACGAGAGTAGAGTGTAAACAAAGGGGAGAGGTCTTGTGAACTTGGCGTTATGCAACGTTATAAATAATACAGTGTTGCGAAACTAGTGTACACATTCCAAGCAATAAACTCATCTCTAGGAATATAAGTGCATTTTACCTGGTGTGTGGTGTCTCTCGCGTTCCATATACAAACATTTCCTGTCAGCCGCCGTAGATTACTTGTTATATTGGGTAACAGAGTGGTACCCTTGAAAGAGGTAGTCCATTCCAGGGAGTAGGCGCCCCTGCCCTTTTGTGAGCTACAGGTCCCACTCGCCCAGTGGGTAGTACCTGGGTAGGGCCCCGTCCACAGGGTTACGTGGGGAGAAGAGAAGTCCCCAAAGCCGTAGTGAAGGCAACTTCTCTATGAGACGAACACTCCGAAATTCCAGTTCCCTGCCCTCCAGGAAGAGGGGTTTGGCTAGAGGCTGGTAACCTCTACTAGTAAAAAATAACTTACTCATAAACTTCAGCAGAAGACTAAGTAGGATAACGGCGGCAGAAATGAAATTTTTGAGATCTGTTAAAGGGTGCACTAAGGAAGACAGAATCAAGAACACAGAAATAAGACAGGAACTTGAAATATTTGCAATAACTGATAAAATAGAAACATATAGACAAAAATGGAAGCAACACATAGACAGGATGAATGAAGATAGATATCCAAAACAAATAAAATACAAACCTAAAGGCACCCGACATGTGGGCAGACCTAGAAAGAGATGGGCTGAAGTCGGAACGGGTCAACAGACCTAATCCATGAATGCAGATGATGATGATGATGATGTTCCTTGCCTCTGCACCCGAGGGTCGCGGGTTCAAACCCAGTCGGGTCGATGGATTTTTTTTAGTATGGAAACATCCAAGGAGTCCTCCGGGAGGGACGTTAAGCCGTGGGTCCCGAATCCGAAGATTTTAAGGCTCGTAAAAGATCCTTAAGCTTTAATAAAAAAAGCCTCTAAGCAAAATGTACCCAATTTTCCTGTCCTAGTACAGAATGTAAGAGAGTACAGTAGAAACCAGAGGGAAAGCGTCCAGTTGGTAGACCAAGAAAGACGCGGAAGATTAACATTAACCATAATTTGAGGTAAGAGCAGGCCACATGGTCTTAACTCCACCCGGCTAAATAAATAAAATAAATACAGTAGATTATGCGGGGAATGATTTGAAGGCATTAGTTCAGGATAGGGATGTATGGAGAGCTTATGTCCGCGCGGCCATGAACCTACGGGTTCGATAGTGCCAGTGAGTAAGTAAGAGTAAGTAAGTAAAACCTGTCTATGAAGGAACATCACGGTTCCTTAAATATATTTCCGTCTTGGCAGTTTTCCTTCTTATAAAGGGTTCCCAAATTACAAGCTTGAATTTTCTCATGCAGTGTAAGGGTTTTACATGCACACTTTAAAGACATAACGTATTGAACTGAAATACAGACAAAATAGTGTATGTAACACAGCTCAGTTTGCACGGCAATACAAACCAACTTTATTACACAAAAGCTAGAAGGAACTCAACTACAGGAAGACACAAGAGTTTCCCAACTCCCTCGCAGGTAACGTAAGCAGGCAAGGAAAGGGAAGGGGTTCCCCGCTGTCACACATAAGCAAGGGTATCCCCGCAATATAATGCCAACACAAGAAGGTAAAACGATATAATGCAGAAAGCGCCATATGCAGAATTTTCACGTGTGGTCATTAATACTGTAATTAGAACGTGCTTAAGAATAATTTTCCGTCTTATTGAGGTAAAAATTAACAATTGGTACTTTAAAAACCATTCCGTTTCCGCGTTACGAAAGTTTCCGGCTTATGCAGGACAATTTTTTCAAAGCAACTCATTACAAAGTATATTGCTGACATGAGTTATATTTTTTAAACTAAACAATTGAAAGAAATCGCTTACAATGCGCGAAGTCTTACTTTATGACTGACTGTTCTCAGCTGGCGCACATAGTACAGCGTTGTCATACGTATTTTGACTCTGTTGGTTTCCAATAACGCTACACCCAAAAATAATTTTCTATTACACTACCGGTTATACATACTTAATCACATATACTCCACGCCAATTGTATTTTTATACAAGTAATTTCATATGATTTAAAACTGTTGTTGCAATCAACACAATAATAGAACTGAGGCAACATCTCACTGTGGATCCCCGATAATACGACACAATCGTACCGTTCTGGAGATTTTTTTTTTCGTCTCTACAGGTTTCCTTCTTATAAAGGTTCCGGCTAAGACAGGTTCTACTGTACAAAAATCCGTAATAATAAAAATATAGACTATACTACTTTAGTACATTACCCTCCCTTTTTATATGGAAGTGAGATTTGGACATTAAGAAAAAGAGACAGGAGCAGAATCAAAGCAATGGAAATGAAATTTCTCTGGACAGCAGTTTACACTCTTCTAGATTCAAAAAATGATAACAAAATATTAGATCAAGAATCAGTAGAAGAAAAATTAAACAGATATAAATTAAACTGGCTAGAGCGTGTAAAAATAATGAATAATTCCGATCCGATCCGATTGAGGGTCTTTCCACTTTTCAGCGGTTGCCCTTTTACCAGCCGGCTGCTGGCCCTTCACATCCACATGTGTCAATCACAGAGGTAGATGATCAACAGCCAGTGTAGGGGTGACATGTGGTTAGCATGTCGAGTCCCCCAGCCGTTATAGCTGGTTCCTCAACCTGGAGCCGCTACTTATTGTAGCTACCCAATTGCCTCACGATGCTGGGTGGGCACCGGTCCCATACTGGCCGAAATACCATGAGAAAATGTCTTCCCCCATGGAGACTCGAACCAGCGCAAGTCCCGTAGCTCTGCGCCAAGGCTTCCTACCTTAACCGCTCGGCTACGGCGCGGAACATGGATAATTCAAGATTCCCAAAAAAATCATGATGCAATATAAACCCAAAGGACATCTTCGACCAGGAAGGCCTCTTGAAAGACTACTAGATGGGGTCGAACAGGTCTTCAAAGGCCTATTCGTGACGGTGATAATGATTTTTGAACATCGCCTAGGCCTATATATGTTTTTAGCTTAGTTTTTTTTACATGCTTGAATATTTATAACTTGTTGGGCACAAAAGGAGATATGAATTTGCGAGCCTATAATTATATTCACGCTTTTATCATTCAAGGTCATTACAATTTCTTATCACCTTCCATTATCAGCGAGTTGTCAAATGCTACTTTACATAAATGTCATGTTTGCAAAGCTTGTTTGTTAGTTTGTTTATTATCTGGTGACGTAGACCTCTTAGCATGTGACAAACTTAAAAAATACTCTCCACAGCAAACAAATTTGTTGAGGCTTTGACCAGGTAAATGCGCATGCGCTTACCTTTCCAATGAAATTTGTGATTATTCCTATAAGAGTGACAGCTTCTCACGAGAAATAAATGAAATGGTCATAAGTAATGCCACGAGTGATTTCCAAATTATCGATATATTCACGACTGACGGAGCGAGGAGTGAATTTATCTAGAGAATTTGGAAATCAAGAGTGGCATTTGT
This sequence comes from Diploptera punctata, assembly GCA_030220185.1. NCBI lineage: Eukaryota > Metazoa > Arthropoda > Insecta > Blattodea > Blaberidae > Diploptera > Diploptera punctata. The sequence goes on from JASPKZ010006855.1 coordinate 1,958,702, forward strand.
TAGGACTATTTAACGAATAAAATTAAGCTGTTTACTCACAAATCATTATTTAAATATAGTTATTTTAAAATATTTATATACTTAATGTAAACGGCGATGTTTGAAAACAAATGAGAAACGATTGGTACGCTTCATTTGCTTATTTTGTTCATCACTGCAACCAGATCATAATATTATTTATTGCCAAAAGATCTCAATGTTGTAAGAATGCGCCCTAGTGGAGAGATTTATAACCAACGGTTATAGGTATTAATTGATTTCTGATGTTCTATGATGTAAATATGTCAATTATATTTTTCTGCGTCATTTCCTGAAAAATAATTCGTTTAAGAAAGTGCAAACAGTGTTTTTTGTGGTATTATCAATTGCTATAAATGTTTCTATATTAACTCCCGCATGCGCTTTCTGTTGACATTCATTCACTATATATACAATCTGGTAGCCGTATTTCTGAGAGAGTCAGTCACTGCAAAATAATGCTATGCCCTGTTCAGAATGTTAAAAAGGAGGTGCTTTCTTTACTATGATAAACTTTAGTTGGTAAATTTTAGGCGAAACACGACTGTGATTGGTTGTAAATAAAAATAATTGAAACGTGATTGGTCATTGACTCCCATTTGGAGCATGAGTTGAATAGTCACATTAAATCACATAAAAATAAGGAGAATTTCATTAAATTATATTGTCAGCACTGATTAATTTCCCTATAAATATTAAACTACGAACTTCGCCACAGGCAGTCCTCAGGTACCACTACGTCATATGTAGAAATAGGTCTTTCTACGCCCCAGACGCCATCTGTATACAGGTTGATTCACAATAAGTAGGCCTATTACAGACTTCTATGGGTTGTACTACACCTGTCGAGTCGGAGGAAGATCTTCTTGCACGAATTCTGGCGGCAGCAGCAATTATTGAGCACGCACCAGGTCTTGTGGGACGTGTGTATGAGAACGTGGGTCGCAGGTACACTTTGTGCTGCATAAAACAACAGGGTTGCCACGTGGAACCACACTTGTAATACAACCTCCTAGATGTCTGTAATACTTATTCTGAAACAGAGACATAAATATTATCAGCCCAATGTGTTTCGATCCTCAAACTAGCTAATGCTGGGCGTGCGTTTCTACGCCTAAATAAACGAAATATTAAAGATTAATTAAATTGTATGGTATACGCTGAGACGAACCAAACATGGCGGTTGCTAGTCAGTTTTTAATTTACGGATTTCAGGTTAACCTCCACTTATAATTGTCAGATTTCGCTCAATTTTGGATAACACCTATCTCGGTTTATTTTAATAGGATATGCGGAGTTTCGTTGTGAAACATCGAATATTGTGACTGCTAGAGCATTTTTTTAAATTTTCACATCAGGTGAACTTCTATACCTAATGGTTTTAGAGGATGAATTCTGAATCTAAACCATCCAGAAACCCACTCAATATCGGTCCAGTCGTTTAGGACGAGTTCAGTGAAATACACACGTACAGAAGAATTTATTATATGGGCCCATATAAAGATAGAACTAACATGATATTTAAAACTAATGTGACGTCATATGTATGTAATATTTATTTAGAGCCCCACCACCACCCCCCGTGTTACCTCGGGCATAACGCCCTTATCCCTGGGTCTGCTCTATGTCCCTAGTAGTAACCCCAGTGATGGTGGGGCTCTAAATAAGAAAATAAATATTACATTCGTATATCTGGGCCCATGCCTCCACCCCTTGGGATACCTCGGTCAAAGACCATACTCCCAAGTCCCAGTAACTTGTCCTCCCTATCTATTCGCGTCCACGTTCAAGTTCCCGGCCTTAAACCAACACCTCAGGGAGAAGGTGTTGGAGTCGCAACTTCAGGGAAATTGCTGAGCTACATAGTACGTCAGGTCGCTCATTCCTGACGACCCCACAGTTGGTCCATGGGCTCCTCGAGCCTAGCCGAGAAGACTGCTGTCGCAGATCCACCGACCGTTTCCCTGTTCTACCTCCAGGGACGCATCCTGCACCCGTTGTGAGACCGGCTAGGGCTTGAGTCCTGAAGCCCCACAGTGTGAGACTTTAGTACATCCAGGTGCTCATCTCCTGGTGACCCCACAGTTTGTCGACGAGCCCGTAGGCTTAGCCGGGAACCAGCACAGTTGCTCCCCTCTGCACTGGTCCGAGCCGTGCCCTGGTGTGACCCCAGGGACATGTCCTGTTGCAGTTGTGGTCCAGCACGGAGCTCGCAAGCTCCAACAGGTGAGAAAATAGTACAAGGCGCTCAACTCCTGTCGACCCCACTAATGGTTCACGAGTCCCTTGGACTTAGCCGCGAGGACTGTCGAGCAGATCCACCGACCATTACATTCGTATAGGTGTAGCAATGATTCCTGAGGAATGAAATTTGTAATGAGAGCTTAGATGCGAGTCCTGTACTAACCAGTTGTAGGTCTCAGCCAATAGGAAGTATGACCACACGTCATTGCTAACTCCCTCGCTAGCGAATATCAAATACAGTCACTGCTAAATATTTTTAAAATCTCGCTACAAAAATTAATTAATATAGGTAATCTTTATCGTAGACTGCGATGGGCAGGACATGTGGCACGAATGGGGAATGAAATACGTGCATGGAAGCTTCTTGTCCGAAAACCAGAAGGAAAACGCCCAGTTGGTAGACCAAGAATGAGGCGGGAGAATAACATTAACTATGAATTGAGGGACGTAGATTTTACAGGGAATGATTGAAAAACATTAGCTCAGGATAGGGATGTATGGAGAGCTTATGTTCGCGCGGCCATGAACCTACGGGTTCGATAGTGCCCGTGAGTTAGGACATCTTTATACGTGGAGGAAGTATATTCACTATATATATATATATATATATATACACACACACTCTATATTTGGTTTATATCTCTCTGTTAATGTTTTAAATAACCACTAAATGTCACTTTAATTTAAACCATCTATAGCCTTCCCCGCGCCTTAGCCATGTGATTAAGACAAGATGTCTTGGCGCAGAGCTACAGGACTTGCGCTGGCTCGAGTCTCCATGGGGGAAGAAATGTTCTCAAGGAATTTCTGCCAGTATGGGACCGGTGCCCACCCAGCATCATGAGACATTTGGGTGGCTATAATAAGTAGCGGCTCCACGTTGAGAATACCCGTTATTCACATTGCACTATAATTTTAAGACTTCAGGCAGCAAGTGTACAAAATATTTTAATTATAGTCTACGGTTTAAAATATAAAATCAACACATCCGCGTCTCACTATAATTCTCTATGGACTGTACATGTTTTGTAAGATGAACTGTTTTGTTTGTACGCGTGGCAGGCAGAGAATTCACAGCTGAGCAGTCTGGATAGGCTCTCCCATTGGATTTACGGTCAAGGACATTCTTCAAAATCCCTTGCGCGACCTATATAGTCAAGGTCAAATTAACAAAATAAATCTTGCTTTGTAGCAGGAATCTATACAAACTCTCCAATTTATTTTTAGTATATACGAACAACAATCGCCACGTTGTAATTAGCCAATAGTACTCTAGGAATGCACCTGCATGTAAACTACCCCCGTTCCGCATTAGACTGTCATCCTCGCCTGGATACTTACTTTCACTGGGAACACTCTACACACCGTAACTAAGAAGGAATTCCTGCATCTTAAAGAATGTACTTTGAAGGAATGATGAACGGAATTAAGGCCCGGGGTAATGTAAAAGGCTGCACTAGAATGGACCAGATAAGAAACGAGGATATCCGTGAAGAACTGCAGATCTACTCCATAAAAGAAAATATATTTAACAACAAGATACAGTGGAAAGAACATGTAGAAAGAATGGAAGAAAGAAGATTACCAAATAAAATCTTCCATTATTTTCCAAGAGGAAGAAGAGATGTCGGACGTCCTCGGAAGAGATGGTCTTAGATCTATTAGTGAAGACGGAACAGGCAACTCTTGCCTAAACCAGGAAGTGAAGAAGAAGAAGAAGGTAATGTAACATATAATGCGATAGACATACGGGGATCGAGTGCAGACATGAATATGGAAGGCAGAACAGAGAATCCTGATGAATGACCTGCCCTTCGATACGATACTGTGAATTTACGAATCAACTTATAAATACAGAGTGCGGCAGAAACAATTACTCATTTTCAATTGCCCACCATTATTAGACACGGCTTCCTAGAGAGTTCATATTGGTACCAATGCGTAGTGCAGTTCAAAGCACTGCCGGTCAGTTTGGAGCGTTGATCAAACGAACACTGTGCGTTTGCAGTAGAAACGGTTTTTTCAAATGTGGTGACAGTGATTGATCAAGTTCCGTCTTGGAAGTCGATTACGAGATGGATTCAGCAATTCAGAGCAACAGTACCTGCAAGAAACAATAAGCCATGTGGTACGCCACGTACGGTTCGCATCCAGGTTGCAAGAGTAAGAGCTGCTTTGGCAATGTCAACTGACCACCCCGTTCGCTCGATTTATCGGCTGCTGATTTTTTTTCTGTGGGGATTCCTAAAATCCAAAGTGTGTGCTAACAAGCCAACAACTCTTGAAGACTTGAAATATAACATTCACGCCGAAATCAAGGCCATAACAGGTGACACTCTTCGTAAGGTTTTGGAGAATGTGCATGTTCGTGCAGAAGATTACATCACCAGCAATGGTGGACACCTAGGACACAATTTTCAAAAAGTGGCATGTGTAATTGACGGTAGGATGTGTTCTAAAGCAGGATTTTAATATCATAATAAATATGGAAGTTAAAGTTAATAATTTTATACTTTAAAATTCATTTAATATCTAAATATAACTTAAATGAAGAACAACATCTAAATAATTCATTGTTGTTCATTGTTGAATAAAAATGCCTCAGTAACAATTAAAGAAATTGTATTACATAAGTCTTTCTAAATAATGCTTTTAAAAATTGTTTCAAGTCATTGTTGTCAGAATTATAAAGCTTTCTGTTATAACTGTAATAAGAACACCTGCTTTACTTCATATTTTTAAATGAAAGTAAACTGAACTCTGATTGAATATTAAAACAATTAACTTTTTGATTTAACAAATTTAATTTAAACCATTATGTTTAATGGACTATTAACCAATAGAATTTAAAATTACCATCATGTGATGTAATAAGTTCTTTAAAATTATAAAAGAATTACACTGGTCATTCTGCATATAACTTTTTACAAGGATAGAAGCAAGAAGAGTTCTCAGGATAAAATGTATTATTTAATACAAGAATAATTGAATCCAGAAAATAAAATAATTTTAATTGATAGTGAAGAATAATACCATTTAAATTTACTTAATCTGCAGGGAACCTACAAAGTGAATAAATTTACAACTATTTCTAATATAAACAGTTTTCAGTGATTTTAAAGTGTTTTCCTATCCAGTGTACCAACTTCCGACCTTGAGAAGAGAATCCAGCTCTACCGAAAATCAAACCCAACCTGAACCAGTAATTCTTTTTGGGACACAAATCCCTTCAAAATGTTACTACAACATCGGGCATGAAGAGAGTTAGCTGCTTCAAAACATCGCCACAACATGGGAAAAGAATTACTTCTTCAGTTCTTTCCAACAATGTACACTAACAATGTGTAGTTGTATTACTTCATGACAAAAAAAAATGTTTAAAATGAGTCATTGTTTCTGCCGCATCCTGTATATTAATTGAGCTTGAAATGGTATTTTTTCTCAATATAGCGTACTGAATTTTCGCTCTTCTGTCATCTGTGTTGCGAAACACACTGTATTTAATTCATGATTTACTTGCATTGAATACTTGGACATAAATACTGCACTTAGAACATTTATTATATATTAGAACCTGTTGTATAGTAAACGTAGTAGAGGAGATAATAACTCCTTTTTGCACATCACTTATATAACACAAGACCATTAATTTAGTAGGGAAACATAAAAAGCAGGATTTAGCGCGGAAACTTCAATGACAGTATAAGACACGAATAGCACTTTATTTAAACCTCTCCAAATAGCGAAAACAAATAAGCTTGAGTTATATCTGGATTACAGGCAGAATAAAAGAGCTATTATATTATTCCATGTTCTGCGGTGTAGCTAAACGGTTTAAGGCATTATGGCTTGGCGCAGAGCTTCGGACATTGAACTGGTTCGAGTACCCATGGGGAAAGAAATGTTCATAATGCCACGAGTGATTTCCAATTTATCTAGAGGATTTGGAAATCAAGTGTGACAATACAGAGAACATTCAAAAATAAAATTAGAAAAGAAACCAAGATAAAAATGTATTATGTTATGGCGGTAAAAAGTAAAAGGATGTACAAGACTTGATAGAATAAAAAATGAGGATATAAGAGAAGAATTGAAAGTACAGCCTTTATTGGATAAAGTCACGAATTACAGACAGAAATGGATTGATCACATGGATGGAATGAGTAAGGAGAGATATCCATTGTTAGCAAGAAATTATCAAGCAAGAGGAAGGCGTGATGTTGGAAGACCTAGAAGACGTTGGGCTGATGCATTATGAAGTCGGAACGGGCAATTGCCTAATCCCTGGAGTGATGATGATGATGATAAAGTGTGACATTTGTTAGGACTATTTAACGAATAAAATTAAGCTGTTTACTCACAAATCATTATTTAAATATAGTTTTTTTTAAATATTTATATATTTTAATGTAAACGGCGATGTTTGAAAACTAATGAGAGATCTTTGGTTATGTTTAATTTGTTCATCCACTGCAACTAGATCATATTATTTATTGCCAAATATGATTGCAATATTATATGAATGCACCCTAGTGAAGAGAAAATGAAACACATCTAACTGTATATTATACAGTAACCAACATTATAGGTTATTAATTATTTTTTTAGGAAACATCTCAGTAAAATAATTATTTAAAAACACAATTATTAAACATACAATTATCAAATGTGTAGTTCGTAATGAAGTTCATTATTTGATATATTCAACGCATTTGTTGGAGAGTCAGTCACTGCAAAAGATATAGAAATATACCAACAGGAATGGGAAAATCATATGAGAAGAATGGAAAGAAAGATACTTTCAAAATTGGCATTCCAATATACTCGCAAATGGACATAGGGACCAAGGAAGACCAAAACATCGGTGGAAAGATCAAGACCGTATTCCTTATGTTTACCGTCACAGGTCAGATGACCTAAAACGGATCTGTTCGTGAATATATAATAATAATAATAATAATAATGATAATAATAATGATAATAATAATGATAATAATAATGATGATGATAATAATAATGATAATAATAATGATAATAATAATGATAATGATAATAACGATAATAATGATAATGATAATAATAATGATCCATCCATAGTGATTCTGCCCGAAGGCAGGTCCTTCACTGCAATCATAGCATTTTCATGCTATACTTACAGCTTTACTAGGGAATTGTAGGTGTGGTAGCTTCCCGTTGCTTTCCACACCGGTGAAGGATGATGATGATGGCCATATGATTTCGGGGACCGTTTAGGCCTTAAAGTTTTCCTGACATTTGTCTTACAGGTGAGGAAAAACCCGATAAAAACCTCACCCAGAAAAACTGCCCCGACTGGGGATCGAACCCGGGCGCGCTGCGTGACAAGGCAGCACGCTACCTCGAGACCACAGCGGTGGACAAATAATAATAATAATAATAATAATAATAATAATAATAATAATAATAATAATAATAATAATAATCTCTCTTTACCTGAGTTTAGCATCTCTGTTTATAAGTATGTCTCACGTCACATGGACCTTAAAGGCTCATGACCTATCGGGAGAGGATTAGTTTACTTGGATCACTCACATTTAACAACCGTCAAATTTGAAATATATGAGTTAGTTCTACATAATTGGACGATGTTATGCATCAACCGGTTAAGCGCCTTTAAAAGAAAATTGACATTTGTATGCCATCTGTTGCACTGGGTCATGAAGTAAGTGTACACACACTTTTGGCACCAAATCTTTAAATATAGCTGCATTATTAAAGAGACATGTAAACGCCATCAGTCCTATCAGAGATTATATGTTTTGCAACAAATGGCTATGAAACCTGATCTTCATAAATCCTAATCTAAAATTTTGCATCATACAGCTAAGCGCCAATATTCCCGCTCTTAGATTGTTGATGCATAACTGTCAAACAAGGGAAATACCTTGCAATATCCAGTATTGTTAGTTTGGCGCTACAATAAATAGTGGAGATTGACTTAAACTTTAAACGTATTTTTCTCGAAACTTGGATAATGGCGCATAGCCGGTTGATGCATAACGCCGTCCAATTGTTCCTCAAGTATCGCCCCATGTCCTGCAAAAAATTCCAAACCACCACCCGCATTATTATGCCATCTATGAACCAATTAAGAAATCACTGAAAGAAAATGCCACATTTATATTTCTGCAGAAAGAACCAAACAACAAAAATGTGTGAAGTCTCAGAAGTAAAGTAAAGTGATCCCACTACAGGCCTCGGGAGGCCCTTGGGGTAGTAGGAGGTTAAGGCTCCCACTTTTTCTGGACAATCGGCACTTTATGTCAGCCGGGTTGTCAGCCCTGCGTGACGGCCGCCTTTACCCCCAGAGCAAGCGTCTGGTACTCATTTCCGTTAGAGGCTGAGTCGACCCCAGGGCCATGGTGCCGCCAGAGGGTTTGGGTCAGTTTAAAAATCCTGACCCCAATAGGACTTGAACCCTCGACCCTCCGGCTTGTAGCTCAGTGCCTTAACCACTACGCTACGGCGTGCCCCCATGTCCATGTGCATTGTGAGAATAAAACAAGAATACGATATTTTGTATAGCATTTTTAACCGAAATGTCGAATTTCTCTTCATTTTCACAATGCACATGGACATAGGACATGAAACATAACAAGAATTGTACAAAATGGACTTAGACCATTATGGTTCTAGACCATCGAAATGCTTATTTTTATTGGCATTTAACTTTAATTGCGTTTTTCTCACTTCAGTTATCCTGTGGCTTGGTTCCTTTTCGCAGAATGAGGTCCATATTAAACTGTTATTTCTCATGTCTCACACTCGTGAGGTAAAACAGGTTTTTACACTTGTATTGAATATTGTAACATTTAACTTCAGATATATTTGTTTGATTTCCATGCGGATGATAATTGTGCAAAGACATACTTTGCTTTTCTAATTCTAACATTAACTTCTACATCTGCTCCTCCTTTCTTTTACATAATACTTCATAAATATGAAAATTCGCTAATATCCTTCGTCTATATCCCATTCTATAAGAAAACCAAATATAATAATAATAATAATAATAATAATAATAATAATAATAGGGGTCCTCATCTAGGGGATATGTGGTTGGCGACCACAAGGTGCCCAAGCTGTGCAAAACATTTCTTCCACTTACTTGTGTTTTGCACTCTTTTAACTTTACTATCTAACCTCTCTTGGTTAACTCTTGTTTTTTCGACCCCAACGCTATTAGGGCATCCGAGGGCTAGGGAGTCAGTCCTTTCTTCCATTCCTTCTTTCCTTTATTTTCTTTTCTTCAGAAAGGCCTGACCAGAGGCTATAAGATGGCAGCCCCATCACTGGCCTTGCCTTCCTTTGGCCAGCAACCAATCGAAGGGACTATTATTATGCTTTCAAGTCTTATACGAGAATTTCCCATAAGGAAAAATTTTCTATAGGATCGTAACAGGCCTTGGCCTAATACTTGGAAGGAAGAAGAAGAAGAGAAAAACTTCAAAAAAGCATATGATTCAATTAAGAGGGAGAAGTTATATAGTATCCTGCTGGAGTTCGGAATTCCTAAAAAGTTAGACTTATACGAATGTGTCTAAATGGCTCAAAGAGTAGGGTGCGTGTAGGCAAACAGTTTTCGGATACCTTAGAAATCCAGAATGGGTTGAAGCAAGGAGATGCACTATCTCCTCTACTATTTAATTTTGTACTAGAGCATGCCATTAAATCTTTAGAGAATGAGGAAGGCTTACAGCTGAATGGTATTAATAAGCTGTTAGTTTATGCTGATGATGTAGTACTACTGGCCGATAGCGAGGAGATACTAAATGACAACACGCACACACTATTGAGTAACACTAAGAAATTAGGACTGGAAGTAAATATCAGTAAAACTAAATATATGGTCACACGTAGAAATTCAGTATATAATGGAAATGGACAGCTAATGACAAATGAGGGAAATTTTGAGGAAGTGGCTGAATTCAAATACCTAGGAACAATAATCACAAATAGGAATGAGATGCACAAAGAAATTAAACATAGGCTCAATTCTGGAAATGCGTGCTATTATGCATTGCAGAGACTTTTGATGTCCCAACTCCTTTCAAAAAACGTTAAACTGAAAATATATAAAACTATTATTCTACCAGTTATATTATATGGATACGAAACATGGACTCTTACTTTAAGGCAGGAAAGGAGATTACGAGTATTTGAGAATAAAGTTCTTAGGAAAATGTTTGGACCAAAGAGAGATGAACAAACAGGTGAATGGAGAAGACTGAATAACAGTGAACTACATGGTCTTTATAGCAAACCAAATATAATGAGAACAGTTAAGTCTCGTAGACTGCGATGGGCAGGACATGTTGCACGTATGGGGAATGAAAGATGTGCGTGGAAGCTTGTTGTAGGAAATCCAGAGGGAAAACGCCCAGTTGGTAGACCAAGAATGAGGTGGGTGAATAGCATTAACTGTGATTTGAGGGAAGTGGATTATACACGGAATGATTGGAAAGCATTAGCTCAGAATAGGGATGTATGGAGAGCTTATGTTCGATAGTGCCAGTGAGTAAGTAAGTATATATGTATATATATATATATATATATATATATGTGTAGCTATGTATATATATATATATGTGTAGCTATATATATATATATATATATATATATATATATATATATATATGTATATTTAAAAATCGCTCTAGCGGTCGCTATTTTTTTTTCGCAACGGAACTCAGAATATACAATGGAATAAAACGAGGAAGGAAGCAGGGTTCAGAAGGAGGGATGAGCACTGTTTAACAGTCCCGTGCAAGTAATTTTCCATAGGATTTGTTGTGAGAACTACTTCTTCCTGTAAAGCCGAGATGCGCCAATGTGATATATTCGCGTGTTTTGTTTTATTCGCGTGCAGAAATGTAAATGAATAAATTTAAGTTCCCATGATTGCATAAGTGCTGAGGTCAAGGTCTTGCATACAGTTGTGTAACTCATTTCACAGCAGGTAAATGCCAGTTGAACAGACCGGACTTAATAAAAACAAGCCTATCTGTTGCAACATACGATCCATTTCAAGAATTGGTATTTTTATTATCTCAATTCATCCAACTAATACATTTTCACTGAACTAGATGTATAGTCTATCGGGAAGCGAGTTTCTCCATCTTTATTGCATACTAATCCGAGCTAAGTTCCATTTGTAGGCTACTGTAAACAAACTTCAATAAGATGTTATTCTTTTTGCAGACAATTTAGCTCTTCTAGCACTTTCCGAAAATGATTTGCAACGATCAATTTATCTTATATCCATCCATAGTAATTCTGCCCGAAGGCAGGTCCTTCATTGCAATCATAGCATTTTCATGCTATGCTTGCAGCTTTACTAGGGAATTGTGTAGGTGTGGTAGCTTCCCGTTGCTTTCCACACCGGTGAAGGATGATGATGATAATGATAATGGTAAGGATGTTAATGATAAGAATGATGGCCATATGATTTCGGGGACCGTTTGGGCCTTAAAGTTTTCCTGACATTTGTCTTACAGGTGAGGAAAAACCCCGATAAAAACCTCACCCAGAAAAACTGTCCCGACCGGGGATCGAACCGGGGCCCGCTGCGTGAAAAGGCAGCACGCTACCTCGAGGCCACAGCGGTGGACTTATCTTATATATATAAAAAAATTAATGTTTGTTTGTTTGTATATTTGTTTGTTTGTTCGTACTTTATGCGCGGCCATACCATTAATCCGATTGTGATTGGGTTTTTTGCAAAATGTTCAGGAGATTCCCGGGATGAACATAGGTTATAAGAGAGTTGTGATACTCAACTCCTACACCCTTAAAATCGCCCTTTGTAGTGGAAAACGTGAAAAAAGTAGCTCTTTGGACGCTTAAATGGCTTACGCTGCCTAAACCATAAGAAATACACAAAATTAATGTACACAGAATTGAATATCTCAAAAAGCTCTACAAAAAAGTCCGCGACAGCATATGTTTATCTCTTACGGATAACTCACAATAACCATTTTTGCCTTTCATTGATACCAAGAGTCTCGCGCCGTAGCCGAGTGGTTAAGGCGAAAAGTCTTGGCGCAGAACTACGGGACTTACGCTGGTTCGAGTCTCTACGGGGGAAGAAATTTTTCTCATGGAATGTCGGCCAGTATGGGACCGGTGCACAGTGGGTCAGAAATGAAATATAGCTTAAAAAAAACTGTTTTGACCCACTCTCATCAATTTATCTTTTTTTTTTCACTCTAATATAATTGTTATATGGCGGTTCTTAACTTATCTGCAAAGGAGGGTACAATTCTAATGTTCATGACTATGTGACGTCATCATTCACACTTCTTGAGCCACAACAGAAGGCTGTAAGAGGTTTTCTTGCGAACTTATTTAATAACATCTAATTATGTACTAATTTCTGAATTTTATGGTAAAAAAGTAACATATTTTTAACGTCCGCCCATGACATGAGAATTGAACGATCGGCAGGACAACGTTTGCCGGGTGTCACGCTAGTCTAATATATAAAAAAATAGCTGCCAAATTTAATATGGAAATATCAATTAACAAAACTAAAATTATGGCATTTCATGGGAAGGACCCCATACAAAGTAAAATCTGTCTCCAGAATAAAATTTTAGAGAGATCAAATCAATTTAAATATCTTGGATATTATCTCTCTATCTGGGATGAAAAGGATATCCCTGAAAAAGTTACTAGTTATAATAAAAGTTTAGGAATTATTAATCAAGTTATGAAACCATCCCTTGTACAAAAAAACACCAGATTACGTTTATATAACACTTTAGCTAGACCAGTGTTGACCTATGGTAGTGAAGCATGGACACTAAAAAGACAACATGAAAGCAGAATAACGGCTTGTGAAATGAGATTCATGTGCAGAACAGCGGGTTACACCAGATGGGATCGGAAAAGGAACACCGTTATCTTAAAAGAATTGAAGACTACGCCAATTTTGGAATATATTAAACAGTACCAACTAAATTGGAAACACCATCTTGAAAGAATGAGTTCAAATCGGATCCCCAAAGCTGTTTATAATTATATACCAAGAGGACGAAGATCACTGGGCCGTCCTATGAAACGCTGGAGGGAAAATTTTCTATAGGATCATAACAGGCCTTGGCCTAGAATAGAATAGAATAGAATAGATTTATTTGGTCTGGTGGAGTTAAGGCCATGTGGCCTTCTCTTCCACTCACCAGAACAAGCATATGTTACATATGAATACAAAAAAAAATACAATAATAGTCATATTAAACAGGACAAACATATGTTACACATGAATACAAAAAAAATACAATAATAGTCATATTAAACAGGACAAACATATGTTACATATGAATACAAAAAAAAGTTACAATAATAGTCATTGAACAATTAATTATCTGTCATATTGAATAATAATGAAATTAATGTCTAATAATAGAATGAAACTAAATACAATTAAAATTAAATTAATGACACAATGAATAAAAAATTATGAAACTAAATACAATTAAAATTAAATTAATGATACAATGAATAAAAAATTATGAAACTAAATACAATTAAAATTAAATTAATGACACAATGAATAAAAAATACTTGGAAGGAAGAAGAAGAAGAAGTCTAAGGAAATATATGAGTTTTTAAAACTTTTTTTTATATATGAGGGGAGGGAATTCCAGAGTCAGGTGGCTGAAACAAGGGATAGTAGGATGTTCGTTATAGAGGTACAGCTGAACAGTAACATTTTCTCTCGTACTTGTGTTTAAGTTATGGTGGGCAGATAGTGAATGGAAGCGGGTAAAAATATAAAGGGGTGATGAGGTGGACAAATTGTTGTATAAGAAGCAGAGGCCATGTATATTTCTCCTGTCTTCCAGATGAGAATTTTCAGGACCGCTACAAGGAGAAAAGGCGAATTTCTTGAGGGTGACAGAAACAATTTTATTGTGTATTAATTAAATAAAAATAAAACGTAGTTTTATTTGATTTTCATATTTATTAAGATATAATTCAGTGACAGCTGTTTCGGTACACTGTACCTTCTTCAGACATGTTAACAAATTATGAATTGTGTTCCAACTGATCTAAGCAACAATACAACAATATTTATTTAAATTTTTTAATTTAACAAAGGGGATTCATTCAAATCAAGTTGAGAATTTAACAGTTTGTTACTACTTTTAAATTTATTAATTTCTACAGCCTCCAAAAGATCTGCTAACCACCTATTCCAATTTAATCATTGTTTCGATCCAAATTTTGAAATTTTACATATTTGTGATAAGGGTAAGAAGTTAGATCTTTTGGAGGCTGTAGAAATTAATAAATTTAAAAGTAGTGAAAAACTGTTAAATTCTCAACTTGATTTGAATGAATCCCCTTTGTTAAATTAAAAAAATTAAATAAATATTGTTGTATTGTTGCTTAGATCAGTTGGAACACAATTCATAATTTAACATGTCTGAAGAAGGTACAGTGTACCTAAACAGCTGTCACTGAATTATATAATAAATATGAAAATCAAATAAAACTACGTTTTATTTTTAATTAATTAATAAATATGGATTTTCATCAAGTAAACACCAACTCAATTGATAATTTTATTGTGGATAAATCCCGAAATAAGAAAATGTTTATTATTATTTCAGATGAATTTAAACTGCAAGCTGTGTGTGAAATAGCTCGAGATATTTACCGACCTTCCAATGTATTAACACCTTTAATATATTTACCTGTCGTATAAATACTCTATCAATACGTGATATGAACCAGTCCAAGCTGTGCTCAGTGGGTGATGTGTTCTGACCAGTGAAACTATCGGGATATCCTCACCACGTCCTCACTTCTCTAAGGCTGCTGGAGATGACGCATAACATACGTAATGTTACACTTATTTATTTTAAGGGTAGTCAAATTGTAACCCCTGTGACACAGGAACTGCGTAAACTAACAAATTCCTCAAGTCGAATTTTTGTCCTCAGTTTTTTTTTGTGATTTGTTCAGAGGCTCTAATTTAGGCTTCAGTTTCTTTTACGAGTCTGGAAATGTTCAAACTCGGGACCCACAATTTAAACACCCTCCCGGAAGGATTGTCCATTCAGCTAAGAATTTACTTGAATGTGAAATATGTATATACTAGCTAATACCCGCCTAAATAAATGAAAGTTAATGTGCGTTTGTATTTAGTTGAATAAGTAAAGGAAAAATAATTATAAATTTATATGGTAATTATTTTAAGACACACTGTTGAGTAACACTAAGAAATTAGGACTGGAAGTAAATATGAATAAAACTAAATATATGGTCACACGTAGAAATACATTATATAATGGAAATGGACAGCTAATGACAAATGAGGGAAATTTTGAGGAAGTGGCTGAATTCAAATACCTAGGAACAATAATCACAAATAGGAATGAGATGCACAAAGAAATTAAACATAGGCTCAATTCTGGAAATGCGTGTTATTATGCATTGCAGAGACTCTTGATGTCCCAACTCCTTTCAAAAAACGTTAAACTGAAATATATAAAACTATTATTCTACCAGTTATACTGTATGGGTGCGAAACATGGAACTCCTACTTTAAGGGAGGAAAGGAGATTACGAGTATTTGAGAATAAAGTTCTTAGGAAAATTTTTGGACCAAAGAGAGATGAACAGACAGGTGAATGGAGAAGACTACATAACAATGAACTACATGGTCTTTATAGGAAGCCAGATATAATAAGAACAGTTAAGTCTCGTAGACTGCGATGGGCAGGACATGTTGCACGTATGGGGAATGAAAGACGTGCATGGAAGCTTCTTGTAGGAAAGCCAGAGGGAAAACGCCCAGTTGGTAGACAAATTATGAGGTGGGAGAACAACATTAACTATGATTTGAGGGAAGTAGATTATACAGGAAATGATTGGAAAGCATTAGCTCTGGATAGGGATGTATGGAGAGCTTATGTCCGCGCGGCCATGAACCTACGGGTTCGATTGTGCCAGTGAGTAAGTAAGTAAGTATCTGGTGGCGATTACCTGACGTTACCCGGGAGTCTACTTATTCAGATCTTCTTGACATAAATGAGCTGAAAGACCAAATTCGTTATTGTGTTTTATCCATAAAAGAATAACCTCCGTGAGCTGCTACGTTTGCCCGGGAATCTACTTAACTCGATCTTCTTGACATCAATGAAAGACAAAAATGGTTATTGTGAGTTATCCTTAAAATATAAACATATGCTGTCGCGGACTTTTTTTGTAGAGTTCTTTTTTTTTTTTTTTAGATATTCAATTATGCGTACATTAATTTTGTATATTTGTTATGGCTTAGGCAGCGTTAGCCTTTCATGAGATTCATGATGTGTTCCGTTGAGGTATTATTCAAAATTAAAATATAAAATTATGGAATATTCACCTGAAAGGTCCGTCTCCTCAACTTAATTAATTATTTAACTGTAGCGCTTTCCGGACCAGTTTTGAATCCTGCCGATGTTGGGAACAGTCCCGAAAGCGCTACAGTTAAATAATTAATGAAGTTGAGGAGACGGACCTTTCAGGTGAATATTCCATAATTTTATATTTTAATTTTAGCTCAAGCCTTTTAAGCGTCCAAAAAAGGAACTTTTTTTTTTACAATGGGCGATTTTAAGGGTGAAGGGGTTGAGTATTACAACTCTCTTATAGCCTATGTTCTTCAGGGGAAACTCCTGAACATTTTGCAAAGAGCCCCATCACAATCGGATAAACGTTGTGGCAGCGCATAAAATACGAACAAACAAACATTAATTTTTATAAAGGGCTTCCAATATAAAACCGGACCGGCCTTACGTAGTTTCACCCGGCACGCAGTGCTGTCTCTTCCTCCCGCAATTCACCCTGCCTGCCACCCGTCCTTGAACTGTTTCTTACCTTATAGAAAATGCTGGAAATGTTGTCTTCCCTCAGTTAAACAGGCATTATACCGAGTAAACACATTTAGATTGACACGCTGTAGTTCGGGCACTGTCAAGTTTCTGATTTCATTTCTTATGTTTGAATGATTGAAAATGATGAGTTAAATGGTGGGATAAGCATATTTGGAAAGACACAAAAAAATATATAAAACATTGGTGGAATCTGTTGCAATGTACGGAAGTGAGGTATGGACAATCAATAAGTACTACAAGAATAGACTAATAGCTCTAGAAATGGATTATTTACACAGAAGTGCCAGAAAGTCTAAATTAGAACATGTCACAAATAAGGAAATTAGAAACATAATGGAAGCAGACGAAAGCATAATTGAAAGAATTGAGGAGAAGGAATTAAAGTGGTTAGGACATGTCTTAAGAATGGAAGATGAGCGATGGCCCAAGCAACTATATGAATGGCATCCGAACAGAAAGAAGAAAAGAGGGAGACCAAGGTTAACATGGAAGGAAAACATGAAGACAGTAATGCAAGCTAGAGGGCTAAGCATCGAAGATGCCCAAGACCGTAGACTTTGGAGGTTTGGCACGGGAAGACGGCAGCAGCTGTAAAAACCCGAAGATAGATAGATAGATAGATGAGTTAAAGATAAATGTTCTTCCTATGGAATGTCATCCTTATGTTCATATCTATCCAAGATAAAAAATGAAGTTAAAGCGTCTATAAGTTAAAATGAAATTTAAAAATTCCAAATTTTCTCCAATTTCGTCTAATTTTTCTTCGGTGAGAACCGTACGCCTTCGCGTGTGTTTCTTATTTTGTACTGAACCAGTGGTCTCAAATTTAGTCACAAGATCGTGGATTGTCGACCTGGAAGGAGGTAATTGTCCAGGGAAGTTCCGAATAAATTCCTCGCGAACGCGACGAGCTGATTCGTATTTATAATAGCATTTACACACATAAATGCGCTGCTCTAATGTCAGCTGACGTCTCATCTTGTCGAACGATAGTAAACTGACTAGTTCAAGGACGAGCGGCTGGCAGAGTGAAATGCGGACGAGGAGAGAGCGCTGCCTGACGGGTGAAACCCCGTGAGGCCGGTCCGGGTTTATATTGGAAGCCCTAGTTCATGTACAATGAGTGGTATTATATTTCCATTTCTTTCCTAAATTCTGTCTCACACTAAAAATCGGGCAAGACAACGTCTCCCGGGTCTGCTAGTTCTGAATAAATTACTACACTAAGGGTCAGTTTCACCAACAGAGGTAATCTATTACGTCAGTTTTCCCCATGTATAATGCATAGCTTAAACTAGCGTAATACAGTTACCTCTGTTGGTGAAACCGACCCTAAGAACTAAAGTAAAACCACTTTAACATTTTCTACATTCGTAACTACACAATATTCGAAAATTCGGACTCACCTAGAAAGTAAGAAATGACGATTTTCTGCTATATTTTGCCTGTGGTGCATCCTTCTTGGCCAGCATATTAGGATTCCATTTGCCTTGATATCTCTTTTCCATAGCTGAAATCTCCTGCGTTAGCTCATTTGGTTTTATTTTACAATGGACAAATGTACGAAAAAACGTTTATTAAAAATAATAATTATTTAAATCCATTAATTGAAATTGAAATAAAAAAACTGTGGGTGATGGAGAAATTCCGAATACATATTGGAAAAAACGATAAAAAACTGCATTAAGTACAACTATTGGTACTCATGAAACAAAAATCATGTTGACCATTGTACTTACTTACTTACTCACTCACTGGCACTATCGAACCCGTAGGTTCATGGCCGCGCGGACATAAGCTCTCCATACATGCCTATCCTGAGCTAATGCTTGCCAATCATTCCCTGTATAATCTACTTCTCTCAAATCCCAGTGTAATCGAACAAAATATAGGAACAAAAATATCATTAACACATAAATTTAGTGGATTTAATTTAACTTTTATAAGATTCATGATGTGTTCCGTTGAGGTATTATTCAAAATTAATATAAAATTATGGAATATTCACCTGAAAGGTCCGTCTCCTCAACTTTGAATATTCCATAATTTTATATTAATTTTGGATTTAATTTGAAATATATAATTTTAATAACATTATATCATAGTGTGCCGACTGGACATGCCCTTGGTATTACAAAAAAAAACTCAACTTTTTTTTTGAAAGGAACAGGCGATTCGCTCTGATGAAGGCTGTCCTTGAGGTTTCTGCCTTAGTACACTTTAACAATAACAAGCTCACTTATCAACTGTTCTTGTTTTTAGTTTTAAAAATATTTATATCTCTGCTATTCTACTATCTCTCAGATAAAAATATAATAATGCGACTGTTGATTAATAATAATAATAATAATAATAATAATAATAATAATAATAATAATAATAATAATAATATTTATATTTATATTAGGAATATTCCACAATACAGTGTTTCTCCTTCAACGCAAAGCCAGAGGTTCCTGTCTAAAGCATATTCTTCCCTCAAATCTCTAGCTTCCAATACTTCTCCTCACTCCATCTATCCAACGTTCTCTTGATCTGCCTCTTCCACTTCTTCCATTACCTTTCCAATCAAGGATTTTGTTTGGTATTCTGTTTTCTTCAATTCTTATGAGGATCCATACCATTTCAAACGCTTTTCTCCTAAGTATTTTTTCTAATATATTTTTTTTTTCGATTTGCATAATTTCCCTTATTGTGCTGTTTCTGACTTTATCCCTTCTTGAAATTCTTGTCGATCGCCGTTAAAAATCCATTTCACTGCTAACAGCTTGTTGACTTCTTGTTTTACTTGCTGTCCAGGTTTATAATAATAATAATAATAATATTAATAATAATAATAATAATAATACTTTATTTATTCTGGCAGAGTTAAGGCCATAAGGCCCTCTCTTCCACTCAACCAGCACAAATACAAATAAATATTTGACAAATATAGATATACACTATACTAATTATAAACAGTTAAAGATACATTAAATGTAGCAATGTTAATTTCACGTACAAACAACATTTTATACGATAATAACAATAATAGTATTTATGATAATAATAATAATAATAATAATAATAATAATTCGGACCCATATAATAAAATGCTTTGTAACAGAAATGTAAATGTAGTTTTCTTCATTCTGTATATTATATTTCTTAATAATAATAATAATAATAATAATAATAATAATAATAATAATAATAATAATAATAATAATAACAATAATAATAATAATAATAATAATGATAATTTCTGTATTAATATTTTCGCTGGTTGATTGGAAGACAAGGCTTATAGCCTTAACTCTGCCAATTTAAATAAATAAATAAATAAATACATTAATCTTTTTTTTTATTTAGAGCCCCACCACCCCCCGGTTTACCTCGGGCATAATGCCCTTATACCCGGGTCTGCTCTACGTCCGAAACTACTATCTAATATTTATTGAATAAATAAACATAATTAATACAGATTTCGGGTTTGTGAAGTGTAGATGTTACATAAAGTAAAAAGTGTTGTGTGTTTGTTGTGTTTACTGATACATAAAATAAATATACATAATACTTAAAGTTTTATTATAATTATTATTTTCTATTAATAATTTTCTCTACATTACAGTAGTTATCCTTCACCCAAATGCATTTTGCTCCGCAACAGATTTCTATCCTCAGCATCTTCTTCTTTGTGGTCTCTGCTGATCGTGTTTCTTCTCACTTCATCCAGCCACTGTTCCCTGGGTTTCCCCTTCCTCCTGCCTTCAGCATTCCAATCCAGCATCATTCTTGGGATTCTATTATTCTCCATCCTCTTCAGATGTCCATACCATTTCAATCTTCGTTCTTCTATTACTTCTATAATATTATGTTTAACATTCATTATTTCTCTAATTTTCTGGTTACGAATTTTCTCCTTTATTGATTTTCTTATTGACCTTCGCCAAAAATTAATTTCTGTTTTCAATTTTTTTTGCTTGTTATCTACCTAAAGTCCATAATAATAATAATAATAATAATAATAATAATAATAATAATAATAATAATAATAATAATAATAATAATAATAATAATAATAATAATAATAATAATAATAATAATAATAATGATAATAATAATGATGATGATGATGATGATAATGATAATGATAATGATAATGATAATGATAATGATAATGATAATGATAATGATAATGATTATTATTATTATTATTATTATTATTATTATTATTATTATTATTATTATTTTAGAACAATAATTTCATAATGACACTAAAATTAAAATAACTAGTTCACAAAAGACAGATGACTTACACAACAATATAAAAATCACGGCCTTCTTGATGCAACGAAGATTACAGAAGCGAGATGACCTTAGACACTACATCATCTATCGATTATAATTAAATAAAATTGAATCTAAATGTATTTTTAATGTTGCGTATGAAAATGCTGTCAGATTATTTTTATGAAGCGCCATAAATGAAGTTAAATACAGATAAATTTAATAGAAATATCAAACATAAATCTCGTATATCTGATATAGGTGTATATAATGCAGTTTATTAAAAAAAGTCTCACGTGAATTGCTTAACAAGTCCCTTTTGCTGGTTTATGGAATAAATAAATATATCCATCCATAGTAATTCTACCGGAAGGCAGTTCCTTCACTGCAATCATAGCATTTTTCATGCTATGCTTGCAGCTTTACTAGGGAATTGTAGGTGTGGTAGCTTCCCGTTGCTTTCCACACCGGTGAAGGATGATGATAATGATAAGGATGATGATGGCCATATGATTTCGGGGACCGTTTGGCCTTAACGTTTTCCTGACATTTGTCTTACAGGTGAGGAAAAACCCCGATAAAACCTCACAGAAAAACTGCCCCGACCGGGGATTGAACCCGGGCCCGCTGCGTGATAAGGCAGCACGCTACCTCGAGACCACAGCGGTGGACAAATAAATAAATAAATAAATATATACACCCGACTCAGGCATTTATTTTATTTTATTTTGAGGAAGTGGCTGAATTCAAATACCTAGGAACAATAATCACAAATAGGAATGAGATGCACAAAGAAATTAAACATAGGCTCAATTCTGAAAATGCGTGCTATTATGCATTGCAGAGACTCTTGATGTCCCAACTCCTTTCAAAAAACGTTAAACTGAAAATATATAAAACTATTATTCTACCAGTTATATTATATGGGTGCGAAACATGGACTCTTACATTAAGGGAGGAAAGGAGATTACGAGTATTTGAGAATAAAGTACTTAGGAAACTTTTTGGTCCAAAGAGAGATGAACAGACAGGTGAATGGAGAAGACTCCATAACAATGAACTACATGGTCTTTATAGGAAGTCAGATATAATAAGAACAGTTAAGTCTCGTAGACTGCGATGGGCAGGACATGTTGCACGTATGGAGAATGAAAGACGTGCATGGAAGCTTCTTGTGTGAAAGCCAGAGGGAAAACGCCCAGTTGGTAGACAAATTATGAGGTGGGAGAACAACATTAACTATGATTTGAAGGAAGTAGATTATACAGGAAATGATTGGAAAGCATTAGCTCTGGATAGGGATGTATGGAGAGCTTATGTCCGCGCGGCCATGAACCTACGGGTTCGATAGTGTCAGTGAGTTAGTTAGTTAGTTATAATAAGACAATTAATTAATTTGTTAACATGTGTGAAGAAGGTACAGTGTACCGAAACAGCTCTCACTGAATTGTATCTTAATATATATGAAAATCAAATAAAACTGTAAGTTTTATTTGTATTTAATTAAATTTATTTTTCTATTCATGTCATATTTGCCTTCATTGCCAAATGTCAAAAATATAGTTATAACATCTAAATATACAAGCGTTACTGCTATAAAGTAAATATTCTCTTTAAATATGCTTACTTGTTATAGTGGCCACTAGATGGCAGTTGGACGATATCTCGCTATCTTTCGTGTAAATTGAGAATACTATATATAAAAGAAAAAATAAATGTTTGTATTAGGATTCCTGAGTAGCTCAGATGGTTAGAGCGATAAACGTTCAGAGTTTAGAAACTCGGGTTCAAATCCCGATTCAGGCTTTTATTTTTCTTTTCATGTCATACTAAGCTTGCATTGCTCAATGTCAAAAATGTAATTATAACATCAAAAAAGCGTCACAGCTATAAAGTAAAAATATTCTCTTTAATTTGCTTACTTGGTATAGGAGCTACTAGATGACAGTGGAGACCAAGTTCCTGCTACATCTCGTAATAATAGCGTATATATAAAAAAATATTTTTGTACTATATTTGTATAGGCCGCGGTGGACTAGTGGTTATGCTCCTTGCCTCTGGTCCCGAAGGTAGCGGGTTCAAACCCGGCCGGGGTCGATGGATTTTTTAGGACGGAAAAATCCAAGGAGCAAGTCCTCCGGGAGGGACTTTAAGCCGTGGGTCCCGAGTCTCAAGATTTTCAGGCTCGTAAAAAATCCTTAAGCCTGAATGAAAAGGCCTCTAAGCAAATTTTACCGAATTTTCCCGTCCTAGTACTACCTTGGTTTCCTAGATGTCAGTATGAGGCGGAACGCTGACCACGGACCTCTCAAAAATGACATCTATACGAAAATAAGTGTAACTAAATTAGTATGGTTCAAATTCTTCCCTATAGGGGAAGGTGCCTAAATCTCTGTAAAGGGAAAACATGGGCTTACAATACAAAAAAAAATACTATATTTGCCTGGTGGCGTAATTGGTAGCGCACTGGAATATCAATCCAGAGGTCCGGGTTCAAATCCTCTCCAGCCATTTATTTTTTCTTACCATGTCTCATATATATATATATATATATATATATATATATTATAAATATATTTTTGACATTTGGCAATGAAGGCAAATATGATATGAAAAGAAAAAAGAATGCTTGAGTCGGGATTTGAACTCGAGTCTCTAAAGTCTGTACCTTTAGCGCTCTAACCAACTGAGCTACCCAAGAATTCCAATACAAGCATACAATTTTCTTATACATGTAGAGTTTAGCGCTCTAACCAACTGAGCTACCCAAGAATTCCAATACAAGCATACAATTTTCTTATACATGTAGAGAATACTACATGTATAGTATTCTCTACATGTATAAGAAAATTGTATGCTTGTATTGGAATTCTTGGGTAGCTCAGTTGGTTAGAGCGCTAAAGGTACAGACTTTAGAGACTCGAGTTCAAATGCCGACTCAAGCATTCTTTTTTTCTTTTCATTCATATATATATATATATATATATATATATATATATATATATATATATATTAACGATGATTATATAGAAGATCAATATAATTTATAGAAAAAAGATGGTCTGTTTTAGCTATAAAAGTACTGTAGGCCTTATTAACCGACAGTGGAGCTTGTGGGGGGAAGTTTCTTACAGTTTTACGTCATTGCGTGGAAGAAGGAGTCCTTGGGCAGCACCAAACTAGTTTCTTACGTTATTTATATAAAAAAAATCCCCAATTACGTTGAACTAAGTGTTGTCCCTGGTGTTGGAACCAGATGGAATTTCTTCTAATTAACTCCACAGAACTTTACACAAAATTTCCAGATTTCTTTCATTAATTTGAGAATTTACTGATTTCGAACATTTAATTCTTCTTCTTCTTCTTCGTCACGGTTTAGGTTTATTTACTAACCTGCTCCGGCTCCAAATTGCTGCTCTTTCCATATTTTCTTTGATCTTCCCAAACTTCTTCTTCCTCGTGGTGAATAGTTGTATGCTGCTTTTGGTATTCTATTCTCAGTCATCCTTGCCAAGTGTTCTTTCCAGTTCGTTTCTGTATTTCACTATTGTTGTGTTTAATTCTTCTACTTTTAGTGGTTGTCTTATTTCTGTGTTGTGTTTTTTGTCTGTTCTTGGATATCCTGCTATTGGTCTGAGGAATTTCATTTCAGCAGCTTGATTCTGGCAGATTGTTGTGTTGTCATTGTCGTTTCGGATCCATAAGTAATAACTGCCATTGTCTTGTATCAATTCATTATAGAGTCTTTCCTGGCTTTATTTTCATAGTTCTTTTTAGTGTTCCTGTTATTTAACACTGGTCAACATTATTTTTGTCTCATGAGTACCAATAGTTGTACTTAATGCAGTTTTTTTATCGTGTTTTCAAATATGTATTCGGAATTTCTCCATCACCCACAGTTTTTTTTTTCATTTCAATTTCAATTAATGGATTTAAATAATTATTTTTTAATAAACGTTTTTTCGTCCATTTGGCCATTGTAAAATAAAACGGTGAACACTTTCATCAGATTTCAACTATGGAAAAGAGATATTAAGGCAAATGGAATCCTAATATGCTGGCCGATTATTGTTGGGCCATTAAGAGGGATTCTCCACAGGCGAAATATAGCAAAAAATCGTAATTTCTTACTTTCTAGGTGAGTCCGAATGTTCGAATATTGTGTAGTTACGAATGTAGAAAATATTAAATGTTTGAAATTATAAATGCATGTCTCTCGGAAACCTTGTATGATGGAGAAACCCCGATATCATATTTGAATTCAGGAGAAAAAATACTATCAGAATCATCTGCTTTTTAATATTCTGAACAGATCATAACATTATTTTGCAGTGACTGACTCTCCAACAAATACCTTGAATATAGCAAATAATGAACAGATTCCTTCGACCTACACATTTGAAAAATGTGTGTTCAGTAATTGTGTTTTTAAATAATGATTTTATTGAGTTGTCTCCTAAAAAAATAAATTAATAACCTATAATGTTGGTTGTACTATACAGTTTGATGTGTTTAATTTTTCTCCACCAGGGCGCATTCCTACAATATTGCGTCCTTAGTGGGTTATCGCTGATCGCTCCTTGTAAAAGCCGCCTTGGCAAGTGCCAGCAGTAAAGAAGTTGCGTTAATAAAGGACATCTAGGCCCATGCCACCACCCCTTGGGATACCTCGGTCATAAATACCATACTCCCAAGTCCCAAACTTGTCCTCCCTATCTAGTTCGCGTCCACTTTCAAGAGTTCTCGGGGCTTGAAACCAACTCATCTAGGAAGAAGGTGTTGGAGTTGCAATTTCGGGACTTGCTGAGCTACATAGTACGTCAGGCCGCTAATTCCTGACGACCCCACAGTTGGCCCACGGGCTCATCGAGCCTAGCCGGGAGGACTGCTGTCGCAGATCCACCGACCGTTCCCCTGTTCTGCCTCCAGGGACATATCCTGCAGCCGTTGTGAGACCGGCTAGGGCTTGAGTCCACAAGCCCCACAGTCTGAGACTTTAGTACATCCATGTGCTCATCTCCTGGTGACCCCACAGTTTGTCCACGAGCCCGTAGGCTGAGCCAGGAACCAGAAGAGTCGTTAATAAAGGACCCTAATCCTTGTAATATACCGACTCGATCCGCGAATAAAGACATTTTAGAAAGCAGTGGGACGCCCCTGGCTGAAGTAACTGTATCTATGATGAACCTTCGGTTTGACATTAATAAAGTAGTATAGTTGTAAGGGCACAGGTGTTATTAGTTGTGACCTTGGTGAGTGAAGATGTTTCTGTCACCACCCACAACTTGAGGGAAGGTCAGTTTCACTACAAGATGTTTGTTTCAAGGAAATTAACTTCGTTACAAGTTGGATGTCATTGCATGTTATTAATATTATTATGATAGCGGAACTGGATTCCAAAACTCATCATTTGGTGCCCAATCAACGCCGTGATGAATATATCGTGTCATTTTCAAGGAGATAAAGAACGATTCCAGCTCTACCAATTGCGAGCTATGTTCCAGATGTACTGTAAACAAACTTGCATAAGATATTACTTCGCTGACGCTATTGGGGAAACCGTGGTGCTACTTTTACCCGCGATATGACTGAATTGTGCATGATACAAACATTGTTATTAGACAATAAGGCTGAATACAACTTAAGATTGCACCAACAATTAGGATCTTCCTCCATTTTTTATTTATTTATGACAATTATATAATTAGAAGTTTTTTCCATGATTTCAATAGATAAACTTTATTTAAAGGTAAAATTTCATTATGAGCAAAATTTATGCTCTATGCTAACTCACTTGTAAATTCTACTCTTATTTTCCATATCATCAATGGCTAATGTAGGATATTCTTCACTAGACTGCTTGAAAGTTTCCATAGGTAATGTCACGAGTGATTTCCAAATCATAGATACATTCACGAGTCGTGAAGTGAGGAGTGAATTTATCTAGACTATTTAACTCATGCCACAAAAGGCAGTCAATGGCCAATCACATTTCAATGATTTTTTATTTACAACCAATCACAGTCGTGTTTCGCCTAAAATTTACCAACTAAAGTTTATCATAATAAAGAAACCACCTCCTTTTTAACATTCTTAATAGGCATAGCATTATTTTTGCAGTGACTGACTCTGTAAGAAATACGGCGACCAGATTCTGTATATATATAGTGCACGAATGTCAACACATAGCGCCAGTGGGAGTTAATATAAAAACATTTATAGCAATTGATTATACCACCAAAAAAAAAACACTGTTTGAACTTTCTTAAATGTATTTTTTCCCCAGGTAACAATCCAGAAAAATGTAATTGTCATATTTACATCATACGACATCAGAAATGAATTAATATACAGTTTGATGTGTTTCATTTTTTCTCCACTAGAGAGCATTCTTACAATATTGCGTTCCTTTGGCAATAAATAATATGATCTGGTTGCAGTGATAAACAAAAGAATCAGATGAAGCGTACCAATCGTTTCTCATTTGTTTTCAAACATCGCCGTTTACATTAAATATATAAATATTTTAAAATAACTATAGTTAAATAATGATTTGTGAGTAAACAGCTTAATTTTATTCGTTAAATAGTCCTAACAAATGCCACTCTAGATTTCCAAATTCTCTAGATAAATTCACTCCTCACTTCGTGAGTCGTGAATTTATCGATAATTTGGAAGTCACTCGTGGCATTACTTATGAGAATTGGAAATCAAGAGTGGTATTTGTTAGGACTATTTAACGAATAAAATTAAGCTGTTTACTCACAAATCATTATTTAAATATAGTTATTTTAAAATATTTATATATTTAATGTAAACGCAATGTTTAAAAACAAATGACAAACGTTTATTATGTTTCATTTGTTCATCACTGCAACCAGATCATATTATTTATTACCAAAGGATCACAATATTGTAAGAATGCACCCGAGAATAAATGAAACACATCAAACTGTTTATAACCAACATTATAGGTTATTAATTAATTTATGATGTCCTATGATGTAAATGTCCACCGCTGTGGTCTTGAGGTAGGGTGCTGCCTTGTTACGCAGCGGGTCCAGGTTCGATCCCGGGTCGGGGCAGTTTTCTGGGTGAGGTTTTTATCGGGGTTTTTCCTCACCTGTAAGACAAATGTCAGGAAAACTTTAAGGCCCAAACGGTCCCCGAAATCATATGGCCATCATCATCATCATCATCATCATTCTTCACCGGTGTGGAAAGCAACGGGAAGCTACCACACCTACAATTCCCTAGTAAAGCTGCAAGCATAGCATGAAAATGCTTTGATTGCAGTGAAGGACCTGCCTTCGAGCAGAATTACTATGGATGGATGATGTAAATATGTCAATTATATTTCCTGTAACGTATATACATGGGAAATAGTACGTTTAAGAAACTGCAAACAGTATTTTGTTGTAGTATGATCAATTGCTACAAATGTTTTCTGTTATATCTCGCAAGCCTGATCTGGTTACATTCGTGCACTATATATACAATCTGGTAGCCACGTGCACTCTAGGATGTTTATATCTTAATATGTAAATTGCTATATTCAACGTATTTGTTGGAGAGTCAGTCACTGCAAAATAATTATATGACCTGTTCAGAATATTAAAAAGGAGGAGCTTTCTTTATTATGATAAACTTAAGTTGATAAATATCAAGTGAAACACGACTGTGATTGGTTGTAGAACAAAATTTATTGAAACGTGATTGTTATTGACTCCCATTTGGGGCATGAGTTAAATAGTCATAAATCATGCCACGAGTGATTTCCAAATTATCTAGAGAATTTAAAAATCAAGAGTGGCATTTGTTAGGACTATTTAACGAATAAAATTAAGCTGTTTACTCACAAATCATTGTTTAACTATGGTTATTTTAAAATATTTATGTATACTATGGCCCTGGGATCGACTCAGCCTCTAACGGAAATGAGTACCAGACGCTTGTTCTGGGGGTAAAGGCGGCCGTCACGCAGGGCTGACAATCCGGCTGACATAAAGTGCCGATTGTCTAGAAAAAGTGGGAGCCTTAACCTCCTACTACCCCAATGGCCTCCGGGGCTGTTGTGGGATCACTTTACTTTACTTTTTATTTAATGTAAACGGCGATGTTTGAAAACAAATCAGAAATGTGAGGTTATGTTCATTCACTGCTGCTTGATCATATTATTTATTGCCAAATAAGATCGCAATATTGTAAGAGTGTACCCAAGTGGAGAAATAATGAAACACATCAAACTATATATCATAATCAACATTACGGGTTATTCATTTATTTTTTTAGTAAACTCAGTAAAATCAAGGTAAAGGTAAAGTGATCCCACAACAGGCCCGGAGGCCCTTGGGGTAGTAGGAGGTTAAGGCTCCCACTTTTTCTAGACAATCGGCACTTGATGTCAGCCGGGTTGTCAGCCCTGCGTGACGGCCGCCTTTACCCCAAAACAAGCGTCTCGTACTCATTTCCGTTAGAGGCTGAGTCGACCCCAGGGCCATAGTGCCGCCAGAGGGTTTGGGTCAGTTTAAAAATCCTGACCCCAACGGGACTTGATCCCTCGACCCTCCGGCTTGTAGCCCAGTGCCTTAACCACTACGCTACGGCGTGCCCCAGTAAAATCAAGGAATCTGTTCATTATTTGCTATATTCATTGTATTTGTTGGAGGAAAATAATGTTCTGCCCTGTTCAGAATATTAAAAAGCAGGAGCTGATAAAGTGAAATCGATAAAGAGCGAGGTGAAACACGACTGTTATTGGTTGTAAAATAAAATTCATTGATACGTGATTGGTCATTGACTAGCATTTGTGGCATGAGTTATATAGTCTAGATGATTAGTTTGTCTTCGCTTTTCAAATGCTTTGCATTACAATGTTTAAGAAATGTTACACAAATGTTGTGGGTCGTCATGTTTTTTGCCCACATCCCTTATTAATAATAATAAGAAATGTGCACTCAGGTTGAGAATTAGTGGTGGTTTAGTCTTTACTGTAGTCTGTAATGGTTTTTGTCCTTTTCGCACATGTTATGATGTGGTATTTGCCACATCTCTGTCCACACAACACACACTTGCATTCTTCGGTCGGCTCGTGGAATTTCTTGTTTGTACATATTTTGTTGTGAAATCCGTGTACTGCGAGTCGTGTTGTGACGTGTCTCTGGGGGTTGCACTCTCTGGTCCATCTGTGTCCAGCATGGCAGTTGTGGTGTAGAAATCTATGTCTATTTCCTTCTTCTTCCTGTTTCTGATGCTTATGAATTTCTGGTATGGTTCTGTGGATTGTAGATAGAATTGGGTTCTTATGTCCTCTATGAAGTAGGTCTCTCTCATGAGTTCATAAGCAAAACGAGATGGCGCTGTTTTTCCTATTCTCAGGATCCGTTTCATGAACATTGCTTTGACTTTTTCTATTCTTATCAGATCTCCGATCTTAAGTTTTTTCCCAAATTATCTCTATCCCATATGTTATAACTGGTGCCACTGTCGTTTTGAATAACTGCATTGCTGTACCTGTCGATAAGTTGGCCAGATTCGGGATATTGTCACATCTTTTATTCGATTGTTTTGGTTCCGGATGTTGAGTTTATTAATGCGAAGCTATAAAACCGTGTAGTTAAGAGATAAACACGACGCACTTACTAAGGTCGACCACTTGGTCATTATCTACTTTCAAATCTTTAAAATATGTTTCCGATAATGACACGCTGTTAATTGTAAGGCCAGCCGGGTGAATCATCGCGTTTACATATTCTATTGTTACGCATTAAATTCTTAGGAAAGTTTTTGAACTAGAACATGTGAATGGAGGAAACTACATAACACTGAGATACATAATCTTTATGGGAAATAAAATGTAATAGGAACTCTAAAAGAAAGATAATGGTCCGAAATGGCGAAAAAATGTAAAATTTCATTGAATTAGCGAATTTCGGAGAAATTGAGCTATTAAGGTTGTTGAGGTGAAAACATTTTTGAAATATATATATATATATATATATATATATCATCATCATCATGTACAAATTCGTTTTAGGCCATGTGGCCTGTGCGGTAAACCTAGCGAAGATGGTCTTGATCTTTCCACCGATGTTTTTGGTCTTCCTTGGTCCCTATGTCCAGTTGGGGTATATTGGAATGCCAATTTTGGAAGCCTATTTCTTGCCATTCTCCTCAGATCATTTTTCCATTCTTGTTGGTATCTTTGTATATCTTCATTTAAACTTGTAACTCCAAGTTTTCCTCTGATAATAGTGTTCCTTTGGTGATCCAGTCTATTAACTCCTAACAGTGATCGTAAGAAGCGCATTTGGCTTACTTGAAGTTTATGAGAGTTTCTTTTATTTAAAATCCAAATTTCACTTCCGTATTTTAGAGCAGCTTTTGATGTGATGTTATGTAATCTTAGTTTTGTCTCTGTCCTCATCTGTTTACCAAAATGTCTTCGTATTACCCCATTCATTTTATTATATTTTTGTAATTTTGAATCAATGTCACTCTTATACTGCAAATACACTTCCTAAGTAAGAGAAATCTGACACTTGTTCTATAATTTTTCCATCAATCTCAATTTTCACCCGTTGTATGTTTTTTCCACACATTGCCATTGTTTTGGATTTTGAAGTAGACATTTTCATATTATATTTGCTGGCAATTTTGAATAATTGATACGCTGCTATTTGTAAGCTATCTTCGGAATCTGATAGGCTAATATTATTTGATCGTCAGCATATAATATTGTTAAATATATATATATATATATATATATATATATATGTACGTACACAGTTTAGAAACTCGGGTTCAAATCCCGAGCCAGGCATTTATTTTTCTTTTCATGTAATATATATAGTAATTCTGCCCAAGGGCAGGTCTTTCACTGCAATCATAGCATTTTCATGCTATGCTTTGCATCTTTACTAGGGAATTGTAGGTGTGGTAGCTTCCCGTTGCTTTCCACACCGGTGAAGGATGATGATGATAATTATAAGGATGATGATGATGGCCATATGATTTTGGGGACCGTTTGGGCCTTAAAGTTTTCCTGACATTTGTCTTGCAGGTGAGGAAAAACCCCGATAAAAACCTCACCCAGAAAAACTGCCCCGACCGGGTATCGAACCTGGGCCCGATGCGTGACAAGGCAGCACGCTACCGCGAGACCACAGCGGTAGACTTTCGTAATAGAATGCTTTATAAATCCAATTTATTTGCATTTCTTCCTAACGTGATATACTTCCCTCTCTCACTGTACCTCTCATTTGCATCGAACCGATTTCAGCACACGAACCTAAAAAATAATATTACGGTGCGAGGTTGGAAAGTGATTTTTACAGAATCGAGGGAAAATGTTTAATAACCGAGCGATAGCGAGATTTTTAATTTCCGAGATTCTGTGAAACACTTCACAAACGTGCGTTGTGCAATATTTTTTGCGCGATGGTGTTTTCAGAATAATAAATAATAGTAAAATAATAACATCTTTGTTGGAAATATTTGCGTTCATTATAAACAATTGACTAATGTTAACAGTGTGGGCATTGTTTATTAGTTGAGACAACAGGAGGCCTTGAGAACAATTACACTGAGCAACAAAGAAGAAACTTCTTTTTTGTCTCAGAAAGAAAAATATGTGATTCTGATAGTATTTTTTCTCCTGAATTCAAATATGATATCGGTTTTTCTCCATCACGCAAGGTTTCTGAGAGACAGGAATTTATAATATCAAACACTTTAATATTTTCTACATTCGTAACTACACAATGGTAACTATGGTAGTGAAGCATGGACACTAAAAAAACAACATGAAAGCAGAATAACGGTTTGTGAAATGAGATTCATGCGCAGAACAGCGGGTTACACCGATGGGATCGGAAAAGGAACACCGATATCTTAAAAGAATTGAAGACTACGCCAATTTGGAATATATTAAACAGTACCAACTAAATTGGAAACACCATCTTGAAAGAATGAGTTCAAATCGGATCCCCAAAGCTGTTTATAATTATATACCAAGAGGACGAAGATCACTGGGCCGTTCTATGAAACGCTGGAGGGAAAATTTTCTATAGGATCGTAACAGGCCTTGGCCTAATACTTGGACGGAAGAAGAAGAAGAAGATGATGATGATGATGAAGTAACTACACAATATTCGAACATTCGGACTCACCTAGAAAGTAAGAAATTACTATTTTCTGCTATATTTCGCCTGTGGAGCATCCCTCTTGATGGTCCAACAATAATCGGCCAGCATATTAGGATTCCATTTGCCTTGATATCTCTTTTCCATAGCTGAAATCTCCTAAGTTAGCTCATTTGGTTATATTTTACAATGGACAAATGGACGAAAAAACGTTTATTAAAAAATAATTATTTAAATCCATTAATTGAAATTGAAATAAAAAGAACTGTGGGTGATGGAGAAATTCCGAATACATATTTGAAAACGCGATAAAAAACTGCATTAAGTACAACTATTGGTACTCATGAGACAAAAATCATGTTGTCCAGTGTAATTGATAACATGGCCGCAAGTACATATTCATTATTTTCTATTGTTTCAAATAAAGTTCAGTTCATTTAAAATTCAGTGATTTGTTTCGTATAATGTATATTAACACTACCTTTTGCATATTTTCTGTATATACTTTGTACGTAGTATACATAGAGGGCAGTGGTTTTACTTCCCGTACGTGGGTGTAAATGTAATATTACACTATAGTTATTTACGGTCCACCGCTGTGGTCTCGAGGTAGCGTGCTACCTTGTCACGCTGCGGGCCCGGGTTCGATCCCCGGTCGGGGCAGTTTTTCTGGGTGAGGTTTTTCCTCACCTGTAAGACAAATGTCAGAAAAAACTTTAAGGCCCAAAGTGTCCCCGAAATCATATGGCCATCACCATCCTTACCATTATCATCATCACCATCATCATCCTTCACCGGTGTGGAAAGCAACGGGAAGCTACCACACCTACAATTCCCTAGTAAAGCTGCAAGCATAGCACGAAAATGGTATGATTGCAGTAAAGGACCTTTTTTTTTATTAAGAACCCCACCACCATCCCCCTGGGTTTCCTCGGGCTTAATTCCCATATCTCCAGGTCTGCTCTTGTCCCTAATTACTCTCTGCTGTTTTTATTATGTTCATTTTCAGGATACAAGTTTCGGGTGTTTGTTCTTAATACAACTTATATACAGTTATGTTTACATATTAATCCCTAACCTAAGTGTTAAGTCTTAAATCTACCACCTAATCTAGTAATATTTACATGGTGTTGTGTTAAAACTAATACTTAATTTACTAACTTATTGCTAGATTACATCTGATCTCTTCTTCTTTGTCTGCGGATGTCCTCCTCTTGGCGTTCAGTAAGGACCCATCCGACGAACTTTCTCACTGCTTGATATGGCTGTTTTTCTGTCCAAAACCGTAGAGGAGGCGGCCAGTTCATATCACCGTTTAGTGCAGCCTCATGCAAGTCCCTTCTTCTGGCCTCATATTTGATACATTCGTACAGGACATGTTGTACAGTGTCCAGCTCTGTAAGGACCTGCCTTCGGGCAGAATTACTATGGATGGATGGAGTTATTTACTTTGACAACCTCGAAATGTAGGTAGTTGAACTTTGAATAATGGTCGCCATTGCTGTAAGTACGACAAAACACACTATCGCGCAAGAATTATTCTTCAGCATGGTTCCCAGCACTCTGTGAGCATAAATTTTAATAATTCGTGTTAAATAAGGTATTGTTTAGAAGGCCGTGTGTTGGAATATCGCATAACATGGCCGAATGATTCATTACAGCTCTACCAAGGTCATAAACTTGCTGTAATTACAGCTGTAATATTCATGTTTTCATGAGAATAACTTACGTGTGACTATATTCACCGCAGTGATTCGTGATTTCAGACTTTCTGCGTTTGATTCACTTGCGACTCGTTTTCTGACAATATAACACCGCATCTAGTTTGTACCTCTAGAAAACATCTCAGATACCCTACGTCTGTTTTACATTGTGTATTCTTTCTTAAAGATGTTACTTTTTACACGCTTTATATTAGCTTGACTCTATCTATCTATCTATCTATCTATCTATCTATCTATCTATCTATATATATATATATATGTGACGGAATCTTTCAACGCGATTTTCACCCACATAAAATTATTCGATCGACTTGAAACTTTGTATACTTGTAAAAGACCCGTGACAATACAATCATTTCATAATTTGTTTCTAAAATTAAAATATAAAATTATGGAATATTCACCTGGAAGGTCCGCGAGCTGCTCACAACAACGACAATCTGATAAACGAAAACGAACCCAATACATGTAACTCCTTCTACCAGATCTTCAGTGAAACACCAGTTCTGAATCCTGCCGATGATGGGACAAGTCCCGAAAGTGCTACAGTTAAATAATTAATTAAGTTGAGGAGACAGGCCTTTCAGGTGAATATTCCATAATTTTATATTTTAATTTTGAATAATACCTCAACGGAACACATCATGAATCTTATAAAAGTTGATTCTAAAATCCTGGCCAGAATCATTAGAAAATAAAAAAAGTGTCTTTGTATCTATGTAACGAAATTTCTTAACACGATTTTCACCCACTTAAAATCATTGGATCGACTTGAAACTTTGTATACTTGTAAAGGACCCGTGACAATACAAAAATTTCATTTGTTTTCTAAAAATCCTGGACAGAACCATCAGAAAATAAAAAAAAGTGTCTTTGTATCTATGTAACGGAATCTTTGAACACGATTTTCACCCACTTAGAATCATTGGATCGACTTGAAACTTTGTATACTTGTAAAGGACCCCTGACAATACAATAATTTCATTTTTTTCTAAAATCCTGGCCAGAATCATCAGAAAATCAAAAAAAGTGTCTGTATCTATGTAACGGAATCTTTGAACACGATTTTCACCCACTTAAAAACATTGGATCGACTTGAAACTTTATATACTAGTATAGGACCAATGACAATACAATAATTTCATAATAAAAGAAGACCTCGAAACTCATGGATGCGATAAATAATAACTGGAATGAGAACAAGAGGACTGGAGGACATGGAGTGGATGGATAGAGACGAGTAGAGAAGAAAAATAAAACTTTAGGCACAGAAAGATGTGTAAACATTAAAATTCTGTATATAAATACAATGATTATTATTATTATTATTATTATTATTATTATTATTATTATTATTATTATTATTATTATTATTATTATTATTATTATCGGCCGCGGTGGACTAGTGGTTATGCTCCTTGCCTCTGGTCCCGAGGGTCGCGGGTTCAAACCCGGCCGGGGTCGATGGATTTTTTAGGACGGAAAAATCCAAGGAGCAAGTCCTCCGGGAGGGACTTTAAGCCGTGGGTCCCGAGTCTGAAGATTTTCAGGCTCGTAAAAAATCCTTAAGCCTGAATGAAAAGGCCTCTAAGCAAAATTTACAGAATTTTCCCGTCCTAGTACTACCTTGGTTTCCTAGATGTCAGTATGAGGCGGAACGCTGACCACGGACCACTCAAAATTACATCTATACGAAAACAAGTGTAACTAAATTAGTATGGTTCAAATTCTTCCCTGTAGGGGGAGAGTGCCTAAATCTCTGTTAAGGGAAAACATAGGCTTACAATACAACACAAATTATTATTATTATTATTATTATTATTATTATTAACAACATTGCATTAGTCATAAGACAACATAACAGTTGGTGTGGACAGACACATTCTAGAAGTTACCATGAATGGCAATAGCAAATCACGTCTAAAGTACATATGCAATTAGCATACAGATTGTTAAGGATAATAATTTGGCAATCTGACACATATTGTAAGTGTTGGTAGTATGACGTCACTGTACGAGAGGACGTTGACTACTGGGATGGCCTTGACCCACTTGTATTTGAACTTCTCAATGACGTGACTTGGTTCACTTTGACCTCGTTTTGTAGGAAACATCGGATGTTGACAGGTGCTGCCTAAATGAGGGGGTGGCAAATTGCTACTTCCTAAGTCGGTAAAACTTTCTCCGGCGGCACCGTAGATAATTATGGTAATTTCGTGCACTTTGAAATCATAAAGTGTGCGTGGTTTTCTGCACAATCTTACTCACTTTACACTACTCAAAGTGATCCTTACATCCCTATCCTGAGCCAAAGTATTCCATTCATCCCCTCTTTCAAGTCGTGGTTATTGTTATTCTCCCACCTCATTCTTATCCTACCTACAGGACGCTTTCCGTCTGGTTTTCCTACAAAGTCCCATGCTCCTCTTTCATTCCCCATTCGTGCCACATGTCCTGGCCATCGCAATGTACGAGACTTAACTGTTCTTATTATATATTTTTTCCCATAAAGATCATGTGGCTCACTATTATGTAATCTTCTCCATTCACCTATCTGTTCATGTCGTTTTGGTCCAAAATTCTGCTAAGAATTTTATTCTCAAAAATTCGTAATATTTTCTCCTCCTTTAAAGTATTATTATTATTATTATTATTATTATTATTATTATTATTATTATTATTAAGACTTCTTTTTTTTCAAATAAACCAAGGAGTACGACAAGGGTGTTCACTCTCACCTATATTATTTAATATTTATATGGACGATATCCTAAAAGAATGGAAGAAGGTTTTAACTAATGAAGGAATATTATTTGATAATAAAGATAAAATAAATGCTTTATTATTCGCTGACGATGTTGTACTTTTAGCAGAATCTGAAAATGAGCTCCAAATGTTAGCATATAAATTTAAATTAATAGCCAATAGATATAATTGTAAAATATCAATAAATAAGTCAAAAGTAATGGCATTTATTGGTAAATATGGGAATTAGATAAAAACTTGTACTGGATAACAAAATAATAGAACAAGTATCACATTTCCAATATTTAGGATGCGATATAACTTATAGAGAAAATAAAGATATAGAAAATAAAGTAAATAAATTTCAGGCTATTTGTGAAACCATAAAAAGAACCTTAGGTCAGAAAACAAGGAAAGATACGAAACTTAAATTATATAAAACAATGGCTGTTCCTTTGTTGTTGTATGGAAGTGAAAATTGGATAATGAAATCAAGGGATAAAAGCAGGATACAGACTGCGGAAATGCTGTTTTTACGTAATGTGAAAGGATGCACAAGAGCGGATAGAATAAGGAATGAAACTATACGAGAAGAATTAAATATATATAAAATTGAAGATAAAATCAGCGAAAATAATAAGAAATGGACAGAACACTTAATGAGAATGAACAACGAAAGAATACCAAAAAGAACCTTCCTGTATAATCCCAGAGGAACGAGAGATGTTGGCCGACCACGTAGAAGATGGACTCCACTTTTAACTTCGCCGGAACAGGCTGCATAGCCTAAACTTTGTAGTAGAAGAAGGATATTATTATTATTATTATTATTATTATTATTATTATTATTATTATTATCAATTAAATATATTAAAGAAAGCCATTATAACGCCTAAAAAATAAGAACTGCAGTCATACAAAAAAAATGTATATTACATATCCAATAGTAGATTATATAAGATACAAGCAATTAAATTGGTATGGGCACGTACGACGAATGCAATAAGAAAGGTTATCCAGAAAAACATTGGAATGGTGTCCACCTGGAAGAAGAAAGAAAGGCACACGTTTATGACAGTAGAGGGGAAACACGGGGAACTAGAAGAAATTGCACAATATAGGGAGAATGTGCGCCCGAAAATAGAAACAAGTAAGGGAGAAACATTAATTGAGGAAAAAGATGAAGATAGTAAAATAGGGGTAGACGATATAAAGGGAATAGAATTGAATAAAAATGAATCAGGATCTATGAGTGAGAATGCGAATGACAATATAATAAACTCTGCCAGGTAAAATAAAGCTATTATTATTATTATTATCATTATTATTATTATTATTATTATTATTATTATTATTATTATTATTATTATTAATATAATATGTAAAATATCTGATGTAATTATGAAGCAAGGAATGTCTGGAAGAGAACAAGGTAGGGAAGCTTGTACGAGTGACAAGTGCATTATTATTTGTTCAAAATTAGACCTCGAAACTCATGGATGCAAGAAATAAGAACTGGAATGAGAAAAGTGGAGTGGAGGACATGGAGTGGATGCATAGAGACGAGTGGAGTAAGAAAATAAAACTCCAGTCACAGAAAGATGTGTAAACATTGCATATCTATATACAAATATATTATAATAATTCATATTGATATGGAGTAAAATATTATAAATAAAACCAAGACATTGATATATAAATGATTAATACAACTCAATGGTATTAATAAGATGTTAGTTTATGCTGATGATGTAGTACTACTGGCCGATAGCGAGGAGATACTAAAGGCCAACACGCACACACTATTGAGTAACACTAAGAAATTAGGACTGGAAGTAAATATCACTAAAACTAAATATATGGTCACACGTAGAAATTCAGTATATAATGGAAATGGACAGCTAATGACAAATGAGGGAAATTTTGAGGAAGTGGCTGAATTCAAATACCTAGGAACAATAATCACAAATAGGAATGAGATGCACAAAGAAATTAAACATAGGCTCAATTCTGGAAATGCGTGCTATTATGCATTGCAGAGACTCTTGATGTCCCAACTCCTTTCAAAAAACGTTAAGCTGAAGATATATAAAACTATTATTCTACCAGTTATATTATATGGGTGCGAAACATGGACTCTTACTTTAAGGGAGGAAAGGAGATTACGAGTATTTGAGAATAAAGTTCTTAGGAAAATTTTTGGACCAAAGAGAGATGAACAGACAGGTGAATGGAAAAGACTACATAACAATGAACTACATGGTCTTTATAGGAAGCCAGATATAATAAGAACAGTTAAGTCTCGTAGACTGCGATGGGCAGGACATGTTGCACGTATGGGGAATGAAAGACGTGCATGGAAGCTTCTTGTAGGAAAGCCAGAGGGAAAACGCCCAGTTGGTAGGCCAAGAGTGAGGTGGGAGAACAACATTAACTATGATTTGAGGGAGGTGGATTATACAGGGAATGATTGGAAAGCATTAGCTCGGGATAGGGATGTATGGAGAGCTTATGTCCGCGCGGCCATGAACCTTCGGGTTCGATAGTGCCAGTGAGTAAGTAAGTAAGTAAGTAAGTTATGTTGTATGGTGCAGAGACCTGCACTTTACGTAGACAGCAAGCAAAACAATTATTGACAACACAGATGGATTTTTGGCGAAGGACATAAAGAAGATCAAGAAAGGAAAAAATCAGAAACCAAAAAAATAGAGAAATAATGAATGTTAAACATAATATTATAGAAGTAATAGAAGAACGAAGATTGAAATGGTATCGACATCTGAAGAGGATGGAGAATAATAGAATCCCAGGAATGATGCTGGATTGGAATGCTGTAGGCAGGAGGAGGAGGGGGAAACCCAGAGAACAGTGGATGGATGAAGCGAGAAGAAACATGATCAGCAGAGACCTCAAAGAAAAAGATGCTTACTTACTTTTACTTTTGAGGGCCTCTCCACTTTTCAGCGGTTACCCTGTATTTCTATTCGCCATTCTTGCCGATCACGCCATTCATCCTCCTCCAGACCTCGGTCGTTCATCAATCTATGGATCTCTCCTCTCCAAGTTGTTCTTGGCCTGCCCCGTTTCCTTCTACCAGAAGGTGACCATTCCAAAAGAGTTTTGGGCCACCTATCATCCTCCATTCTCCTGACATGGCCATACCACTGAAGAGCTCGTCTTTCGATCCTTCCACCACTGTCTCCTCCATATCCATCATCTGCCTCACTTCTTCATTTCTTCTTCTTTCCAACCTGGACACCCTGGCACTGCGTTTTATTCTATCCATCTCCACTGCCAAGATCTTAGTTTTTTGTCCCTCTACCAAAGTCCATCCCTCAGCACCATAAGTCATTATGCTTTCCACAACAGACTTCAAAATCCTCTTCTTCGTGTGGTTTGACATGGTCCTACTCCACAGTACTCCATTCAACATTTTTATGGCTCTTCGTGCTTGTACTATCTACTTCAGTTTTACAACTCCCTGATTCATCAATAAGTGATCCCAAATATTTAAATTTTTTAACAGCTCTAATAATGCCTTGGGATAGGGATATATCTCTTCCACTTCCTCCTACTACGAGATATTCAGTTTTTTCCATGTTTACTCTTAATCCTCCTATTTCAAAAGCATT
This sequence comes from Diploptera punctata, assembly GCA_030220185.1. NCBI lineage: Eukaryota > Metazoa > Arthropoda > Insecta > Blattodea > Blaberidae > Diploptera > Diploptera punctata. The sequence continues at coordinate 2,000,401 of JASPKZ010006855.1, forward strand.
TAGAAGTTTTCTCATCGTGTATTTCACATCCTGACGACTCTGAGCTATCAACACTTGATCGTCTGCAAATAATAAGGAATGTACTGTGCCACCTTGGACTGGTACTCCCATGCCTCCACAATATCGATTCCACTGCTCCAATATATGCTGGATGTATATTTTGAACAGAGTAGGGGACATACTACAGCTCTTCTGAATGGAGAGTATATCATCTTACCCACTTTAACCGAAGCCTGACACTGCTGGTACAACCGTCGGACAAGTGAAATCGTTGGTAAATCGATACCAACATCAACCATTGCATCCCAAAGTTGGTTGATTGGCACTGAGTCATAGGCCTTTTCTAAATCAACAAATATCAAATGAATTTCCTGGCCCTTAGCATGTGATTTTAGATAAAGATGCTGAGAATAGAAATGTGTGGCGGAGCAAAATACATTTGGGCTGAAGGATAACTACTGTAATGTAGAGAAAATCCTAAATAAAAATATTATTGTAATTTATTATTACTATTATTAAAGTAAGAGTACGTGGTTCACATCCATATAATAACAGTTTTATATATCTTCGTTTTAATGCTGCTTCTTAAACTGTCGGATTGACAATTTATCGTACAAACCACAAGGTCGCCTGTCATTTTATTGCCGGAAGCCATTAAAAATACAAATTATTATTCTAGAAATAGCTAACTCACTAATATTTGCAATAACACCGAGAAAATATCAAAGTAATGATTTGTACGCAAATGTTGTTGACAAAAAAAGTAACACGGGGGGAAAAATGTCAGTATTTTCAAAGATCATTACAACCTTGCTGGCTCTATCTCCATGATCATTGAAACACGCTTTCTCTTAATCTCCTATTTAAAATTATTCACACTTCTATACCAAGCTACTTATACTTTCTCTCTCTTTCTTTCTCTCTCTCCCTCTCTCTTTCTCTCTCTTTTTTCTCTCTCTCTCTCTCACTTTCTCTTTCTTTCTCTCTTTCTCTCACTATTTCTCTCTCTCTCTTCCTCTCTTTCTCTTTCTTTCTCTCTCTCTTTCTACTTCTTTCTCTTTCTCTCTCCCTCTCTCTCTCTCTCTCTCTCTCTCTCTCTCTCTCTCTCTCTCTCTCTCTCTCTCTCTCTCTCTCTCTCTCTCTCTTTCATCTCCTATTCTCCAATCACAATTTGAGTACACGATCACACCAGAACCTCCTACCTCACATCCCACAACACAGAATCTCCCATTATTGTAATGCCTATACTGTATCTACTGCTAGACTCTGCAACTCCTTACCACAAGAAATTAGGGACTTTTGGATAGTATTATTATTATTATTATTATTATTATTATTATTATTATTATTATTATTATTATTATTATTATTATTATTATTATTATTATTATTATTATTATTATTATTATTATTATTATTATATATTATTATTATTATTATTATTATTATTATTATTATATTATATTATTATTATTATTATTATTATTATTATTCTGTTAATTCGGATAAATTATGGAGGAAGATACAACATCTTACACACTCACTGGCACTATCGAACCCGTAGGTTCATGGCCGCGCGGACATAAGCTCTCCATACATCCCTATCCTGAGCTAATGCTTTCCAATCATCCCCTGTATAATCTACTTCCCTCAAATCATAGTTAATTTTATTCTCCCACCTCATTCTTGGTCTACCAACTGGGCGTTTTCCCTCTGGCTTTCCTACAAGAAGCTTCCATGCAAGTTTTCCATTCCGCATGCGTGCAACATGTCCTGCCCATCGCAGTCTACGAGACTTAACTGTTCTTATTATATCTGGCTTCCTATAAAGACCATGTAGTTCATTGTTATGTAGTCTTCTCCATTTTCGGAAGATGGAACATCAAATAAAGAAATAGCACCAAGGATTAGTAATGGGAAAAAAAACCATAGCATTTTTTTTTATTATATACAACTTTCCTCATTAGAGGATTGCCTCAAGGACAAAGTGATACAATTATTTTTTTAAATTTATGAAATACATTTTGTAAATGCATTAAAAAAAATCAAATTGTAGGCCTAATTGAAGTATACATACTACAAAGGAGAAATTTTGGAAAATTGTTTCTTAAAATTGAAATTGATCCTCTAATGCCAGCGATGGCAATTTTAGAAAGATACGCCCTGTCCAAATCTAAGGAATTCCAAAATTTGGCTTGGAATCCTGGTATAGTACCTCTTGCCCCGATCATCAATCCTGAGACAGTTATACAACCTAGTTGGTATTTATCTTTGTAATAGTCAATTGTAGGCTCATATATGGCTTTCTTTTCAGAGTCAACTTCCTCAGGTTGGTCACTATGAGTATCAAAACGAATTGTGGGATCTAATATCTATACACAGTGTCCCATCCAAACCTCCCACATTTTAATTAATCACAACTCTCAAAGTATGAGGAATTATGAAATGAGGTTGGTATTAAAAGAAAGAGAAACTCAAAGAATATTTGTTTTCATTGTTCAAGTTAATTCATCTGTCTCATGTTTGATAATAATGACATAAAACAAAATGGCGACTCGTCAGCAACGAGCACAAACTGTTTTTAATATAATAATAATAATACTTTATTTATTCTGGCAGAGTTAAGGCCATAAGGCCCTCTCTTCCACTCAACCAGCACAAATACAAATAAATATTCGACAAATATAGATATACACTATACTAATTATAAACAGTTAAAGATACAATAAATGTAGCAATGTAAATGTCATGTACAAACATTTTATAGGGTAATAACAATAATGATACGATAATAATAATAATAATAATAATAATAATAATATAAATATGATACATTATACGGGAAACACCAATTAATATATATACCTTACACTGGATAATAATGAAGTCGAGTTTAGAGCAAATATAAATTTAGATTTCTTTTAAAAGATGCCAATGTCCGGCAGCCCCTTATTTCTTGTGGTAGGGTATTGCAGAGACGAAGTCAGTAATTACACTGCAAAGAAATTACCGGAGAGAATATGGAGAAAATGCACCTGATGGGAAGACCATTAAGGCATGTCTTGAGAAGTTTCTGGCGACTGGAAGCGTTAAAAAAGAATCAGGAGGTGCTCGTACACGTGTTTCAGAAGAAAAGATTGAAGAAATTGGAGAAGGATAGAGGTGTTTTAGTGTGTGGCAATGACAATTATTTGAGTTTCTGTTTCGTTTAATACCGGCCTCATTTCATAATTCCGCATACTTTGTTAGTTATGATTAATTAAAATGTGGGAGGTTTGAATGGGACACCCTGTACTATGGAGTAAAAACATTTTTAACAGAACATAACAACTAATTTAGAAACACATCCTAAAAAGTATGTTATATGGATCGGAAGTCTGGACAATCACACATCAACATGTCAACAGAATAACTGCAGTTGAAATGAATTTTTGGAGAAGAGCTGCCAGAAAATCTCGACTGGAAAAAATTAGCAATACTGAAATCAGAAAATGGAAGTATAATGGATGAGATTGGACACAGAAGGCTAAAATGATATAGACACGTAAGAAGAATGCAGGATGGAAGACTACCAAAGGCTGTCTATGCATGGAAAACTGAAAGAAGGAGAATATTAGTCTGGTGTTGTAAGATTTAAGACAGGTGTTTGACAGATTACCAGCCACCACTGTTCTCTCACATCTGTCGCATTTGCATGCGCAGAGATGGCAGAAATCTTGAGGGAAAGTGTCAAGCTGTTCCACTTTCATTACACACACGATGACCACATGACTCCGGGTCATTCACAACAATAAAATGTCATTGTACTGCCTTCTGATCATAGTTATTATTACTGAACCACATTGTTGTTTTCTTCGAAACAAATTCCTTCTTCCATTCTTGTTCTTTGCTGAAATAGACAGTTAATGACAAATGTGGTAAATTATGAAGAAGTGGCTGAATTCAAATACCTAACAATAACACTGGTCAACATGATTTTTGTCTCATGAGTACCAATAGTTGTACTTAATGCAGCTTTTTTTATCGTGTTTTCAAATACTCGTATGTATTCGGAATTTCTCCATCGCCCAAAGTTTTTTTTATTTCAATTTCAATTAATGGATTTAAATAATTATTTTTTAATAAACGTTTTCTCGTCCATTTGTCCATTGTAAAATAAAACCAAATGAGCTAACTCAGGAGATTTCAGCTATGGAAAAGAGATATCAAGGCAAATGGAATCCTAATATGCTGGCCGATTATTGTTGGACCATCAAGAGGGATGCTCTACAGGCGAAATATAGCAGAAAATCGTCATTTCTTACTTTATAGGTGAGTCCGAATGTTCGAATATTATGTAGTTATGAATGTAGAAAGTATTAAAGTGTTTGAAATTATAAATTCCTGTCTTTCGGAAACCTTGCGTGATGGAGAAAATCCGATATCATATTTTAATTCAGGAGAAAAAATACTATCAGAATCACATATTTTTCTTTCTGAGACAAAAAAAACTTTATTTTTTGTTGCTCATTGTAATAATCACAAATAGGAATGAGATGCACAAAGAAATTAAACATAGGCTCAATTCTGGAAATGCGTGCTATTATGCATTGCAGAGACTCTTGATGTCCCAACTCCTTTCAAAAAACGTTAAACTGAAAATATATAAAACTATTATTCTACCAGTTATATTATATGGATGCGAGTCATGGACTCTTACTTTAAGGGAGGAAAGGAGATTACGAGTATTTGAGAATGAAGTTTTCTTAGGAAAATTCTTGGACCAAAGAGAGATGAGCAGACAGGTGAATGGAGAAGACTACATAACAATGAACTACATGGTCTTTATAGGAAGCCTATAATAAGAACAGTTAAGTCTCATAGACTGCTTTGGGCAGGACATGTGGCACGAATGGGGGGATGAAAGAGGTGCATGGAAGCTTCTTGTAGGAAAGCCAGAGGGAAAACTCGCAGTTTGTAGATCAAGAATGAGGTGGGAGAATAACATTAACCATGATTTGAGGGAAGTAGATTATACAGGGGATGATTGGAAAGCATTGCCCCAAGATAGGGATGTATGGAGAGCTTATGTCGGCGCGTCCATGAACCCAATGAGTTAGTTAGTTAGCATATCATTATAATTTAAAGGGATTAAGGGATGTGGGAAGACCTAGAAAAATATGGAAGGAATCAATGTGAATTCGGAACAGGCGAATCGCCTAAACCTTGAAGTGAAGATGATATATACCATAGTAATTCTGCCCGAGGGCAGGTCTTTCACTGCAATCATAGCATTTTCATGCTATGCTTGCAGCTTTACTAGGGAATTGTTGGTGTGGTAGCTTCCCGTTGTTTTCCACACCGGTGAAGAGTGATGATAATAATAATGATAAAGATGATGATGGCCATATGATTTCGGGGACCGTTTGGGCCTTAAAGTTTTCCTGACATTTGTCTTACAGGTGAGGAAAAACCCCGATAAAAATCTCACCCAGAAAAACTGCCCCGACCGGGTTCGAACCCACGAATAAAAAAGAATAATCTGTTTTCATCCTAATATCCGCCTCTTCAGCTCTCTGCGTGACAAGGCAGCACACTACCTCGAGACCACAGCGGTGGACTATATATATATATATATATATATATATATATATATATATATATATAATTATTTATTTATTTATTTATTCATTTATCTCAGGTAATTCTTCACATACTGCAAGAATTTGTTTGCGTTTTTCCATGTTTTTATTTGAATATAACCTATGTAGAAGGCAGGATGGTATAGAAACCCCTAACATTCTACTAATTGTGCCTGGAATTTGGCATCCACATCTTTAGACTGTCCACCGCTGTGGTCTCGAGGTAGCATGCTACCTCGTCACGCAGCGGGCCCCGGTTTCGATCCCCGGCCGGAGCGGTTTTTCTCAGTGAGGTTATTATCGGGGTTTTTCCTCACCTGTAAGACAAATGTCAGAAAAACTTTAAGGCCCAAACGGTCCCCGAAATCATATGGCCATCATCATCATCCTTATCATTATCATCATCATCCTTCACCGGTGTGGAAAGCAACGGGAAGCTACCACGCCTACAATTCCCTAGTAAATCATGCTATGATTGCAGTGAAGGACCTGCCTTTGGGCAGAATTGCATGGATCTCTTAGACTGCGCGTTAGTGCGATTGCAACAGATGGTCTATAATTGAAAGTGAAAACCTGTTCTGCGCTTTTACAGTTAATGACAATTTTAGATCTTCCATCGTTTTTCCTTCATGTTTTAGAGTTCCTTGACACTTGAGTGTATGACGTCAGTGTTATGTAACAATGTTAGGTTGAAGGTAATCAGGCGTTGTGAATCCCCCGATACTTTCCTCGTTTTGTTCTCTTTTACACACGTTGTTTTAACTTTATCAATGTTTAGTTCAGTGGTGCACAGTGGTTTGAAATGAGAGGCACATCTCCTTCAGTAGGTAAAGTAAAGAAACTTACTTGTTACTAACAACTCGTACTAGAAACTAAACTCCAAGCCGAGACCCTTGGCCTATCATCCGACTGCTGGCCTCACATCTAACTAACTAACTGGCACTCTCAAACCCGTATGTTCATGGCCGCGATGACACAAGCTCTCCACACATTCCTATCCTGAGCTAATATTATCCAATCATTCCCTATATGTGTATTCACGTAGACTTTCACGGCCGGAGTTGTTATGATGACCTTGAAGAAGATTTTCGGGCTGTAGACCGTGGTCGTGAGGCTGGTAGTTCCCCGACGTTTCGCCAGAGACTGCGTCTGGCATCCTCAAGGGTTGTCTTGAGACTGGAGAAACGTCGGGGAACTACAAGCCTCACGACCACGGCCTACAGCCCGAAAATCTTCTTCAAGATCATCATTCCCTGTATAATCTACTTCCCTCAAATCATGGTTGATGTTATTCTTCCACCTCATTCTTGGTCTACCAAGCGGGCGTTTTCCCTCTGGTTATAAATAAGCTTCCATGCAGGTCTTCTATTTCCCATTCGTGCCACATCTTCTGCCCATAGCAGTTTACGAGACTTAACTGTTCTTATTATATCTGACTTCCTATAAAGACCATGTAGTTCACTGCTATGTAGTCTTCTCCATTCACCTGCCTGTTCATCTCTCTTTGGTCCAAAAATTTTCCTAAGAACTTTATTCTCAAATAGTCGTAATCTCCTTTCCTCTCTTAATGTAAGTGTCCATATTTCGCTTCCATATAATATAACTGGTAGAAATACATTATATAATGGAAATGGACAGCTAATGACAAATGAGGGAAATTTTGAGGAAGTGGGTGAATTCAAATACCTAGGAACAATAAACACAAATAGGAATGAGATGCACAAAGAAATTAAACATAGGCTTAATTCTGGAAATGCGTGCTATTATGCATTGCAGAGACTCTTGATGTCCCAACTCCTTTCAAAAAACGTTAAACTGAAAATATATAAAACTATTATTCTACCAGTTATATTGTAAATATGCGAAACATGGGCTCTTACTTTAAGGCAGGAAAGGAGATTAAGAGTATTTGAGAATAAAGTTCTTAGGGAAAATTTTGGACCAAAGAGAGAAGAACAACAGGTGAATGGAGAAGACTTCATAACAGTGAACTATATGGTCTTTATAGGAAGCCAGATATAATAAGAATAGTTAAGTCTTGTAGACTGCGTTGGGCAGGACATGTTGCACGTATGGGGAATGGTGTGTGTTCTGTCTTTGTATGTGTGAATAAGATAAAAAGGTTAATAAAGGTAAAAACAAAAAGGAAGAACAGTGTAAACGAAAGGAAAATCAGAAAGAAAGAAATTAAAAAAATAAAAGAGTATAGAAGAAGGAAAAAGGTATTTGAATTCAGTCACTTGTTCAATTTAAATGTAAACAAATTTGAAAAAGTACACAATATATTGTGGTCATGCACTTCGCATACCCGCATGAGGTACCTGTGAATGGACTGGTCGTGAACTTGAACCTTGCTCTTATCAATGACGTCAAATTACGTCATTTTAATTAGGCTATTTGCAATCCAGTAAAATGCATTAGAGGAAGTATCATGACTTTTACGGTAAAAATATGCTACGTGTAGAAGTGAACTCTATATTAGTGAACAATGAACAATAACAATTAACTGTCATTATTATGCACAACAAATACGAACATTGTTAGATTGTTAATGATATATTCAATAGATGATAATTTTTAACCTCATCACACCTTTTATTTCCCTGTGCATTGATTTATGTCGGGGAAGAACGCAGAGTGACGGAAATTTGAGGTGGATTTTTTAATTTCACTTCCTTACTCTACCTTATCAGCTCTTACTCATCCTAACATAAACAAACCACAATTGTATCCTTTCGCCATTCGCGCCACAATTACTGTCATATTGACAGGGAGCACGTGTGAAGTATATAAGACATGTGATAGTTGAATGGAGTAGTTTACAAGAAAGCTGGTGAGAATTTTCGCTGAACTTGTGAAATTCATTTAGAATAACTGTTTTTTTTACCACTATTCGAAGTCCACACAGCAACAGAAGACTGGACACCTTCAGTCATTTTGTTGCATCAGAATCGACTGAAGCATGACTCAAATGTATCATCCATATGTAATAAACTACCTTCCGTCATTTTGTTGCATCAGAATCAACTGAAGCATTACTCAAATGTATCACCCATATGTAATAAACTACGCTATCATCCATATGTAAACATGCATATGTAATTATTGATTAGGTATATTTTAGAATATTTTCTATGTTTTCAATACTTTTTTTTTCATTCACGAAGAATAACAAGTATATTCAGAGGACATATTTTTAATTTAATGAAGGGAACTACTTTTTCGCGTACTTATTCCTTCTACAACGTACGCCGGTGTCCATAACCAAAGAAAAGCGAGCAGGTCACATAGTTTTGTTTTGAAGAGGACAACTTTAAGAGCGGATAGCTCTAAGCTAATACGCAGTGTGCGCTGCTAAGCCTAAATAAACTAAATGTTTTTTTTTCTTATTTATTTATGACAAAAATGATATATGGGCCTACCTGATCAGACGTTTACGATTTTTCCTTCTTCTTCTTCTTCCTTCCAAGTGTTAGGCCAAGGCCTGTTACGATCCTATAGAAATTTTTCCCTCCAGCGTTTCATAGGACGGCCTCTTGGTATATAATTATAAACAGCTTTGGGGATCCGATTTGAACTCGTTCTTTCAAGATGGTGTTTCCAATTTAGTTGGTACTGTTTAATATATTCCAAAATTGGCGTAGTCTTCAATTCTTTTAGGATATCGGTGTTCCTTTTCCGATCCCATTTGCTGTAACCCGCTGTTCTGCGCATGAATCTCATTTCACAAGCCGTTATTCTGCTTTCATGTTGTTTTTTTAGTGTCCATGCTTCACTACCATAGGTCAACACTGGTCTAGCCAAAGTGTTATATAAACGTAATCTGGGTTTTTTTTTGTACAAGGGATGGTTTCATAACTTGATTAATAATTGCTAAACTTTTATTATAACTAGTAATTTTTTCCATGATGTCTATATCCTTTATTTACAATTTAATTACGAGCTGAATTTATGCTCCATGCTGACTCACCGTTTAATAACATTCAGTATAATTAGTTTCTCTCCGCTTTTCAAATGATTTATTATACTTATATAGAAGTAACCATTTTAACAAATGAAGTTCACTGAACTATATGAAAAATTCAAGATAATTTGTCTCTCTCCGCTTCTCAAAATTATTTACTTTCTCAACATCTCATATTTGTATACAAACAGCCATTTTAACAACTGAAATTCCGACGTAAGCTGCATTGCCCATGGAATAACAATAAAACACTACTTCTATAAATTTGATTAAAATTGTAATTAAATATTTTATAAATCTCCTATGGGCCTATAACTTATATAGAAACGTGTTCTTTAATAATGTATATATGTTACGGTAAATATATATAATCGCCGGATTAATCACATTTATCGTAACATAGCGAGTTGGGAATTATGCAAACTAACCGGTTAATTTGACTATTTAACTCATGCCCCAAATGGGAGTCAATGACCAATCACGTTTCAATGATTTCTGTTTTACAACCAATCAGAGTCGTGTTTCACCAAATATTTATCAGTGTTATGATTACCATATTAAAGAAAGCTCCTCCTTACAATATTGCGTTCCTTTGGCAATAAATAGTATGATCTGGTTGCAGTGATAAACAAAAGAAGCAGTAGAAGCGTACCTATCGTTTCTCATTTGTAAACATCGCCGTTTACATTAAATATATAAATATTTTAAAATAACTATAGTTAAATAATGATTTGTGAGTAAACAGCTTAATTTTATTCGTTAAATAGTCCTAACAAATGCCACTCTTGATTTCCAAATTCTCTAGATAAATTCACTCCTCACTTCTTGAGTCGTGAATTTATCGATAATTTGGAAATCAAGAGTGGCATTACTTATGACTATTTAACTCATGCCCCAAATGGGAGTCAATGACCAATCACGTTTCAATGATTTCTGTTTTACAACCAATCAGAGTCGTGTTTCACCTAATATTTATCAGTGTTATAATTACCATATTAAAGAAAGCTCCTCCTTACAATATTGCGTTCCTTTGGCAATAAATAGTATGATCTGGTTGCAGTGATAAACAAATTAAGCAGTACAAGCGTACCTATCGTTTCTAATTTGTAATCATCGCCGTTTACATTAAATATATAAATATTTTAAAATAACTATAGTTGAATAATGATTTGTGAGTAAACAGCTTAATTTTATTCGTTAAATAGTCCTAACAAATGCCACTCTTGATTTCCAAATTCTCTAGATAAATTCACTCCTCACTTCGTGAGTCGTGAATTTATCGATAATTTGGAAATCACTCGTGGCATTACTTATGATAAATTTTCAGAAATGTATCATATTTACCGGTATTAATGGTGATTATGCATAATTACCGGTTATTATATATAATCATCAGTTTTTTACTTTTACCGTAACGTATATATAGGCTCATCTATTCTATTCAATTTACGCAATTAGTCATGGTATTTATCACATTTACCATTACGAGTTGGGAATTATGCAAACAAACCAGTTAATTTGACTATTTAACTCATTCCCCAAATGGGACTCAATGGCCAATCACGTTTCAATGATTTCTGTTTTACAACCAATCAGAGTCGTGTTTTACGAAATATTTATCAGTGTTATAATTACCATATTAAAGAAAGCTCCTCCTTTTTAATATTCTGAACAGGTCTGACCATTATTTTGCAGTGACTGAGCCATGAGAAATACGGCTACCAGATTGTATATATAGTGCATGAATGTCAACACATGCTGCATGCGGGAGTTAATATAAAAACATTTGTAGCAATTGATTATACCACCAAAAACAGAAACCACTGTTTGCACTTTCTTTAATGTATTTTTTCCCAGGTAACAATCCAGAAAAATATAATTGTCATATTTACATCATACGACATCAGAAATGAATTAATATACAGTTTGATGTGTTTCATTTTTTCTCCACTAGAGAGCATTCTTACAATATTGCGTTCCTTTGGCAATAAATAGTATGATCTGGTTACAGTGATAAACAAAAGAAGCAATGAAGCGTACCTATCGCTTCTCATTTGTTTTCAAACATCGCCGTTTACATTAAATATATAAATATTTTAAAATAACTGTAGTTAAATAATGATTTGTGAGTAAACAGCTTACTTTTATTCGTTAAATAGTCCTAACAAATGCCACTCTTGATTTCCAAATTCTCTAGATAAATTTACTCCTCACTTCGTGAGTCGTGATTTTATCGATAATTTGGAAATCACTCGTGGCATTACTTATGATAAATTTTCAGAAATGTATAATATTTACCTGTATTAATGGTGATTTTTCATAATTACCGGTTATTATATATAATCACCAGTTTATTACTTTTACCGTAACATGTATAGGCCTATAGGCTCATCTATTCTATTCTACTGACCCAATCAGTCATGATATTTATCACATTTACCGTTACGATTTGGAAATTATGCAAACAAACCAGTTAATTCGATAAATTTTCAAAAATATACCATATTTACCAGTTTGAATGGTGATTTTTCATAATTACCGGTTATTACGTATATAATCACCAGTTTATTACGTACTTTTACTGCCTGACTTATATATAAGCCTATATTATTTTCTCTATTTCGAGAGTTATAGAGGGGACTACATTTTCTTACTGCTTAGCGGTAAAACCGTTATTGGACCAATGAAAATGCAGTCTTACATATGCTTTTTTTACATTACAACTGGAACTTAGGTCGGAAGAGGTATACATAGATATAATTTTCATAGTTTTTTAAGCATTACTGAAGTTTTAACTAGAATCCAACTATTGTTTTTTTAAATATATATGAGCGACGTAAAAGAGTTGAGATCCCACACCTGGGCATCATTACCTTGTTATTGAATAGTAATGACATTGGTTTAGTTTGTAAACACTGTTAACTTCGTAACGAGTTGTTTTTATGTACATTTAAATATATTCACAGCTCCAACAATAAATCATGTAGTTACATGTGTGTATATTTTTCCATGTGTTACAGGTAAGTGCAATGGAGTCATTATTGCAGTCATAAATGTTACTTCACTCCGCACTGACGTCATGTTTACGTGTCAGCCTCTGAACAGTAAGTAAATTCACACGGTTTAATTAGAACTACTTAAGTCTGCACCTGTTTCTTTCTTTTGGTTTAACCCAGTGGCGTGCATACAACCTCAGCTACCGCAGCACTGCTGGGGTAATTAGAATATTAGTAATTTTGAATTAGAAAGAACAATATATTTGCCAAAAAGAGCGAATGATTTCATTATCAAGTGCTCGACATTAGATACCAACCATATAACGGGCTTCCAATATAAAATCGGACCGGCCTTATGGAGTTTCACCCGGCACGCAGTGCTGTCTCTTCCTCCCGCAATTCACCCTGCCTGCCACCCGTCCTTGAACTGTTTCTTACCCTATAGAAAATGCTGGAAATGTTGTCCTCCCGCAGTTAAACAGGCATTATACCGAGTAAACACATTTAGATTGACACGCTGTAGTTCGGGCACTGTCAAGTTTCTGATTTCATTTCTTATGTTGTTCTTCAGTTCTTCCAATGTGTGCGGATTTGTTTTGTACACTTTGTCTTTCAGGCTACCCCACAAATAAAAATCACACACTATTAGATCTGCGGAGCGAGTGTTTCTTATTTTGTACAGAACCAGTGGTCTCAAATTTAGTCACAAGATCGTGGATTGTCGATCTGGAAGGAGGTAATTGTTCAGAGAAGTTCCGAATAAATTCCTCGCGAACGCGACGAGCTGATTCGTATTTATAATATTTGCACACATAAATGCGCTGCTCTAATGTCAGCTGACATCTCAAGAACCCAGCTGTCGAAAGGAGCACTTTCAACAGCCAACACATAATTTTTCAACAGAACATTAAATAAAAGCACCAAAAGATATCGGGTCAAGACCTTCATAAGGTCGGTACCAAACTCATACTTCAAATAATTGCTCTAGGACGTCTCATCTTGTCGAACGATAGTAAACTGACTAGTTCAAGGACGAGCGGCTATGTTATTCCCGCCAACACCAGCTGTTGCGCTACAGACGAATCCGTGCCAGCGAATTGCATCACTGCCTGCTGCGTCCAGCGATAACTCCACTGCGGCCGGGAGGGAGAACAGTGCCTTCTTATTTACGCACTTTAACAGTACATAATTGGAATACATATTAATCAAATACTATATTTAACGTATTTCAATCTGGGAAAGTTATTACCATTTCTTTATTTTATCGTAAATATGAAAATAAAGTGGGACTATTTCCTGTCATGACCACGAAGGTTACAACAGTTCTTACTTCTAACCAGCGATAAACCACCGATTATCACAAAAATGAGCACCGATAACCACAGATACACCACCGATGACCACAGATATACCACCAGTACAGGATATCAGTGGCTTCAACAAATTATGTCCGAATTTGTCTTTTACATATTTAACCGCCTAAAATAATAAAAAGGACGTGCCCTGGAATTCACCTACGTTAGAGTAAATGATTTAGTTTCCATCCAATGATTTAGGTTTGGTTAGCTTTTAGTTTCCTTGCATTTTAAATCTGATTTAATACGCAACATGAATGACCTCTTCATATCTGTTATTCTATGGAACATTCAACATGTCTGACGGTTACAATGTAAAATCATATTTCCACTACTTCATTTCATGATACGTTTCAATATTTTGACGATGGTTGAATCCCAGAGGTAAATGGTATCATCAACACTTCATAATACTTTAAATTACATCAAAAATGACATAAGTCGCGTAAGTAAAAAAGCTGGTCTTGTACAACCCCACCGACGAAGCTTGTGTCTTGTTACATTGTTCCATTGACATTTTGTTGAATACCAGCTAGCTGTACCCAGTTAACCCTTAAATTCGTAATGTACCCTTTTGGATACATCAGTTGGTTTAATTAATTTAATATTTTAAATAAATCAGAAGAAAACGAACAAAAAGAAACCACTTAAATGGGTGTATAATTATACAATATACCTAATAATAACAGTTACACAATATTCCGTTTTCACTGCGGTCCGCAACATTTAAAGAACTAACAGAAGAAATTTGTGTTTTGCCAATTTAAGGGTTAACGTCACAACTCGAATAGGAATGCAGAAGGTCGAATGACATTTCGACCTATCGATTCATTTGATGAAAAAAAAAGTGATTGGCTGATTTGGGAAGCGCCAATTCCTCAATAATAGAATTTTTCGAAATAACATTTCTTAATTTATAATATTTAATTATGCTAGTTATATTTTTACAAAATACAAAAAATAAATACATAAAATGATGCGGTACCGTAAAATATATTGACATATTTTCGAAAGTTTTTAAGGTTAACTCGTATGATTTATGCCGAAAAAATATAAATGTATGATTTATTGTACCAATTGAACCTTAGACTACAAATCCCATTTGGCACTGTTCTCCTCAAACAAAAACTTAGTAGGACAACAATGAGTTTTGTTTAGGTCTGTTTTGCCCATGTGCTGGGGCTACTTTGACATCACATTTGTTTTCACTATAATTCAAAGTAGACCCACTGTAGGTACTACTTTGACACCAATTTATCTTCTTAAAAATATTTTTATTGTAAACAACCTTACTACAAATTTTTTTATAACTGTCTTCTTCTTCTTCTTAAACTTAATTTGTAGGATTTTCATCCTGTTTATTTCCAAAATCACTCCTCGGAGGAAGACGTATTGAATGTGCATTCACACTATTCGAAATATGATGGCAGAAGCCTTGCGAGATTATAGATACACAGTTTATGAGGAAGTTCATGATCTGGCCACTTATGGAAGTAACAGACGAATAGATATTATTGCATTTTGACCATCTTCTAAAACAGGTATGATATTAGTTCCCACAATCCGTTTTGAGACCCATAGTGGCCAACCTGAGGAAGTTGACTCTGAAAAGAAAGCCATATATGAGCCAACAATTGACTATTACAAAGATAAATACCAACTAGATAGTATAACTGTCACAGGATTGATGATCGGGGCAAGAGGTACTATACCAGGATTCTTAGCCAAATTTTGGAATTCCTTAGATTTGGACAGGGTGCATCGCTGCTGTTAGAGGGTCAATTTCAATTTCAAGAAACCATCTTCACAAAATTTCTACTTTATAGAATATACTTCAATTGCAATTTGAATTTATTTTAATGTATTTACAAAATGTATTTCATTAATTTCGAAAATTAATTGTCTATATCACTTTGTCCTTGAGGCAATCCTCTAATGAGGAAAGTTTTATAAAAATAAAAAAATAGTTTTATGAGGACGTTTGTCTCCTTCTGGTTTGCTCCTGTTCACGCCCTATCGACCATGGAACTCGTAGCGCAGAACTCATCTTTATATATATATATATCTCCATCCATAATAATTCTGCCTGAAGGCAGGTCCTTCACTGCAATCATAGCATTTTCATGCTATGCTTGTAGCTTTACTAGGGAATTATATAGGTGTTGTAGCTTCCCGTTCCTTTCCACATCGGTGAAGGATGATGATGATAATGATAATGATAAGGATGATGGCCATATGATTTCGGGGACCGTTTGGGCCTTAAAGATTTCCCGACATTTGTCTTACAGGTGAGGAAAAACCCCGATAAAAACCTCACCCAGAAAAACTGCCCCGAACGGGGATCGAACCCGGGCCCGCTGCGTGACAAGGCAGCACGCTACCTCGAGACCACAGCGGTGGAATATATATATATATATATATATATATATATATAATTGAAAAAAAATCTTCTGGTAGCGAAGTATGGACATTGAAACAGAAGGATATACAGAGACTTAGATCTGCTGAAATGAGATACCTTCGGAGGATTGCAGGATACACACTACTAGATCACCAAAAAAAATGAAGACATCTTAGAAGAATTACACACGGAACCTTTAGAAAACAAAATTTCTGATTATAAGCCAAGATGGATGCAACATGTCCATCGAATGGAAGATCACAGAATACCCAAACAAATGTTAAGATATCAACCTGCAGGAAGAAGAAGACCAGGACGTCCACTCAAAAGACTTTTGGATGGTGTTTCTCTTGAGGCCGAAACAGGTCAACAAATGGCCTAAATTCGTGAATGTACTATGATGATGATGATATATATTTATATTATTATTATTATTATTATTCCATCCATAGTAATTCTGCCCGATGGCAGGTCCTTCACTGCAATCATAGCATTTTCATGCTATGCTTGCAGATTTACTAGGGAATTGTAGGTGTGGTAGCTTCCCGTTGTTTTCCACACCGGTGAAGGATGATGGTGATGATAAGGATGATGATGATGGCCATATGATGTTCGGGGACCGTTTGGGCCTTCCTGCTTTCCTGACATTTGTCTTGCAGGCGAGGAAAAACCCCGATAAAAACCTCACCCAGAAAAACTGCCCCGACCGGGGATTGAACCCGGGCCTGCTGCGTGACAAGGCAGTACGCTACCTCGAGACCACAGTGCTGGACATAGAACATAATAATTTCAAGAAAATAAATGTATGTGCAATTTGTTGAATGAACAATTACATAAAAGACATAATCCCAATTTCCTATTAAATAAGGATATAATGTATGTAATTGTGTTCAATGATTGATTTTACACTAATTATTATTATTATTATTATTATTAATTATTAATTAAACCTGCGAACGTTCCCTATTGAACAGTAGTTGTTCAATGATATAGCTAGATACACTGTGTAGCTAGAAGGTGTATATTATTTAGGTCTGACAACTGGGACTTGGCTTTTCTCTCTCGTTGCTTTCAAAACATGTTGTGTGAATGTCTTGCGGATATGTGTCATTTGTATTCCGTTCGCGGTGCCATTTACATCCTCTTTTAACATTTAAATACCAGTTCGCCTAATTTGTGCGCGTGCTTCAAATATCTATTAATTGTGCGCGTGCTTCATCATCATCATCATCATGAACAAATTCGTTTTAGGCCATGTGGCCTGTACGGTAAACCTAGCGAAGATGGTCTTGATCTTTCCACCGATGTTTTGGTCTTCCTTGGTCCCTATGTCCAGTTGGGGTATATTGGAATGCCAATTTTGGAAGTCCGTTTCTTGCCATTCTCCTCAGATGATTTTTCCATTCTTGTTGGTATCTTTGTATATCTTCATTTAAACTTGTTACTCCAAGTTTTCCTCTGATAGTAGTGTTCCTTTGGTGATCCAGTCTATTAACTCCTAACAATGATCGTAAGAAGCGCATTTGGCTTACTTGAAGTTTATGAGAGTTTCTTTTATTTAAAATCCAAATTTCACTTCCGTATTTTAGAGCAGCTTTTGATGTGACGTTATGTAATCTTAGTTTTGTCTCTGTCCTCATCTGTTTACCAAAATGTCTTCGTATTACCCCATTCATTTTATTATATTTTTGTAATTTTGATTCAATGTCACTCTTATACTCTGCAAATACACTTCCTAAGTAAGAGAAATCTGACACTTATTCTATAATTTTTCCATCAATCTCAATTTTCACCCGTTGTATGTTTTTTCCACACATTGCCATTGTTTTGGATTTTGATGTGGAAGCGCGTGCTTCAAATATCTATTAATACAATGAATAACAGAATTTTTGCATACATAACAGTTTTTTTGTATTGGCGAGTCCGTGAATGAAAATAAAGTAAAACCAGTTCCATTCAGTACAATTTATATAACGTAATTTTAAACCTTGGCATTTAAATGTAATAGACAATTAAGTAAAGTGAAGTGATCCCACAACAGATCCGGAGGCCCTTGGGGTAGTAGGAGGTTAAGGCTCCCACTTTTTCTAGACAATCGGCACTTTATGTCAGCCGGGTTGTCAACCCTGCGTGACGGCCGCCTTTACCCCCAGAACAAGCGTCTGGTACTCATTCCCGTTAGAGGCTGAGTCGACCCCAGGGCCATAGTGCCGCCAGAGGGTTTGGGTAAGTTTAAAAATCCTGACCCCAACGGGACTTGAACCCTCGACCCTCCGGCTTGTAGCTCAGTGCCTTAACCACTACGCTATTAGACTTACATATACAGTAAAACCTGTCTTAGCCGGAACTTCTATAAGAAGGAAACCTGTAGAAATGGAAAAAAATCTCCAGAACGGTACGATTCTATATGTAAATTCGTCCTGTATAAGCCGGAAACCTTCATATCGCGGAAACGGAATGGTTTTTAAAGTACCAATAGTTAATTTTTGCTTCAGCAAGACGGAAAATTGTTCTTAAGCACGTTCTTATTACAGTATTAATGACCACACGTGAAAATTCTGCATCTGACGCTTTCTGTATCATATAGTTTTACCTTCTTGTGTTGCCATTGTATTGCGGGGATACCCTTGCTTATGTGTGACAGCGGGGAATCCCTCGCTTTTTTCTAGCCTGCTTACGTTACCTGCGAGGGAGTTAGGAAACTCTTCAGTCTTCCTGTAGTTGAGTTCCTTCTCGCTTTTGTGATAAAATTGTTTTGTATTGCCGTGGAAACTGAGCTGTGTTACATACACTATGTTGTCTGTATTCCAATCAATGCGTTATGTCTTTAAAGCGCGCATGTAAAACCCTTACACTGCGTGACAAAATTCAAGCTTGTAATTTGGGAACCCTTTATAAGAAGGAAAACTGCCAAGACGGAAATATATTTAAGGAACCAAAATGTTCCTTCATAGACAGAGTTTACTGTATTTATTTTATTTATTTGGCCTGGTGGAGTTAAGACCATGTGGCCTGCTCTTCCCTCAATTTATTGGTTAATGTTATTCTTCCGCGTCTTTCTTGGTCTACCAACTGGACGCTTTCTCTCTGATTTCTACTGTACTCTCTTTCATTCCTCATTTTTGCCACATGCCCTGCCCAACGCAGTCTACGAGATTTAACTGTTTTTATTATAGCTCGTTTCCTATAAATATCACGCAGCTCACTGTTATGCAGTCTTTTCCATTCACTTATCCATCTCTCTTTGGTCCAAAAGTTTCCTAAGAAATTTGTTCGTAATCTTTTCTCCTCCCTTAAAGTAAGAGTCCGTGTTTCTCATCCGTATAATATAACTGGGAGAATAACATATTTATATATTTTTAATTAGACTTTTTTGAGAGAAGTTGGGAGAAGAATCCCTGTAATGCATCTGTTTACTGTAAGAGTTTTAATGAAAATAAATTACACTTCCTTGTAACGTATGTGTTTGTCCATATTCTATAATATTTTGGGATGTAGGCACTTGAAAATATTATTTTCTATCTATCTTCGGGTTTTTACAGCTGCTGCCGTCTTCCCGTGCCAAACCTCCAAATCCGACGATCTTGGGCATCTTCAATGCTTCGCCCTCTTGCTTGCATTACTGTCCTCATGCTTTCCTTCCATGTTAACTTTGGTCTCCCTCTTTTCTTCTTTCTGCTCGGTTGCCATTGATATAATAGTTTCGGCCATCGCTCATCTTCCATTCTTAAAATATGCCCTAACCATTTTAATTAATTCTCCTCAATTCTTTCAATTATGCTTTCTTCTGCTTCCATTATGTTTCTAATTTCCTTATTTGTGACATGTTCTAATTTAGACTTTCTGGCACTTCTGCATAAATATTCCATTTCTAGAGCTATTAGTCTATTCTTGTAGTACATGATGGCAGAAGCCTTGCGAGATTTTGGATACACAGTTTATGAGGAAGTATATGGTGTGGCCACAAATGGAAATAACAGAGGAATAGATATTATTGCATTTAGACCATCTTCTAAAATTGGTATGATATTAGATCCCACATTCCGTTTTGAGACTCATAGTGGCCAACCTGAGGAAGTTGACTCTGAAAAGAAAGCCATATATGAGCCAACAATTGACTATTACAAAGATAAATACCAACTAGATAGTATAACTGTCACAGGATTGATGATCAGGGCAAGAGGTACTGTACCAGGATTCTTAGCTAAATTTTGGAATTCCTTAGATTTGGACAGAGTGTATCTTTGTAAAATTGTCATCGCTGCCATTAGAGGATCAATTTCAATTTTAAGAAACCATCTTTACAAAATTTCTACAAAATGCATACTACAATTACAATTTGAATTTTTCTAATGTATTTACAAAATGTATTTCATCAATTTCGAAAATTAATTGTCTGTATCACTTTGTACTTGAGGCAATCCTCTAATGAGAAAAGTTATATATATATTATAATTATTAATCCATTGAGTTGGTGTTTACTTGATGAAAATCCATATCTGTTAATTAAATAAAAAATAAAACTTAGTTTTATTTGATTTTCATATTTATTAAGATATAATTCAGTGACAGCTGTTTCGGTACACTGTACCTTCTTCAGACATGTTAACAAATAACACAATTCATAATTTAACATGTCTGAAGAAGGTACAGTGTACCGAAACAGCTGTCACTGAATTATATCTTAATAAATATGAAAATCAAATAAAACTACGTTATATTTTTTATTTAATCAATTAATCAATTATAATTATTGATTGCCCATACCTCAATGGTATTAATAAGCTGTTAGTTTATGCTGATGATATAGTATTGTTGGCCGATAGCGAGGAGGTACTAAAGGAAAACACGCACACACTATTGAGTAACACTAAGAAATTAGGACTGGAAGTAAATACCAGTAAAACTAAATATATGGTCACACGTAGAAATTCATTAAATAATGTAAAATGGACAGCTAATGACAAATGAGGGAAATGTTGAGGAAGTGGCTGAATTCAAATACCTAGGAACAATAATCACAAACAGGAATGAGATGCACAAACAAATTAAACATATGCTCAATTCTGGAAATGCGTGCTATTATGCATTGCAGAGACTCTTGATGTCCCAACTCCTTTAAAAAAACGTTAAACTGAAAATATATAAAACTATTATTTTACCAGTTATATTATATGGGTGTGAAACATGGACTCTTACTTTAAGAGAGGAAAGGAGATTACAAGTATTTGAGAATAAAGTACTTAGGAAAATTTTTGGACCAAGGAGAGATGAACAGACAGGTGAATGGAGAAGACTACATAACAATGAACTACATTGTCTTTATAGGAAGCCAGATATAATTAGAACAGTTAAGTCTCGTAGACTGCGATGGGCAGGACATGTTGCACGTATGGGGAATGAAAGATTTGCATGGAAGCTTCTTGTAGGAAAGCCAGAGGGAAAACGCCCAGTTGGTAGACCAAGAATGAGGTGGGAGAATAACATTAACTATGATTTGAGGGAAGTAGATTATACAGGGAATGATTGGAAAGCATTAGCTCAGGATAGGGATGTATGGAGAGCTTATGTCCGTGCGGCCATGAACCTACGGGTTCGATAGTGCCAGTGAGTAAGTAAGTAAGTAAGTAAGTAAGTAAGTAAGATTGCCCATACCTCGATACCAAATATTTTTAATTGTCCATTTGGGAAACAGTGGCAAAAATTTTAATTTTCATGTGCTGTGTCAAAATTTTACATGGATTGAAGTTTCAAGATTGCGATTGGTGGGGCACGTATAAATAATGACGCAACATGAGATACCGACGAAAATCATGGAATGCAAATTTGAAGAAAAAAGGAAAGTGGAAAGACAGCGACGCCGTTGGTAGGATGGAATTTTGTAGCATATGAGGAAGCTAAGGGGCAGGACATGTTGCGCGTATGGTGAATGAAAGACGTGCATGGAAACTTCTTGTACGAAAGCCAGAAGGAAAACGCCCAGTTGGTAGACCAAGAATGAGGTGGGAGAACAACATTAACTATGATTTGAGGGAAGTAGATTATACAAGGAATGATTGGAAAGCATTGGCTGAGGATAGGGATGTATGGAGAGCTTATGTCCGCGCGGCCATGAACCTACAGGTTCGATAGTGCCAGTGAGTAAGTAAGTATGAGGAAGCTAAGAATGCAAGGACGGTGGATGCGTGGAAGAGGGTTCTAAGGGAAGCTGAGGCTCGAATCCCAGCTGCAGTGTTGCTGGTTATGTTAAATTGTACATGGATTCCACCGTTAGTGCTGGAGTTTACCCTTCCACTAGTGGCTTGAACTCAGGAACGCTTCATGAGGTAGAGTTGAAGGAATACCCAAGCTGAAGATAATATTGATATAGCTCAGGTATGTAGTGGACATAGGAACGGAGGTCGAGTTCCCTTCAAGACGTCATTGACCCGCGCTGGCCGGTTGTCTCGTGGGAAACAAGTTCATATTATCTTATATAATACAACGCCGTGTTGTGCTGCCTAAATTTAAGGATAAAACCAAGCTTAACTTACTTCAGCCATCTTTTGTGGTATTCTTCTTCTTCTTCTTCCGAATGCAGTATTGGGTGATGATGCCCGTTCTGCGACTACAAAAACTGATCCTTCCATCGGTTGAAGGGTCTTCCGAGGTCTCATTTGCCTTTAGGGTTGAGGTGGTAAATCATCTTTGGTAAACGGGAATTTGACATTCTCTGGACGTGTTGGAACCATTTAATCTGATAATTTTGTATATGTTCAACCATTTCCCTACTATTCCACTGCATCCTTATCTCATCACTTAATGTTACTCCAGTTAGTGATCGGAGGAATCTCATTTGTGAACTATTAATGCGGGATTTATCTTTTGCTCGAAGTGTCCAGCATTCACTTCCGTATAGTAGAGCAGGTTTAATTATTATTATTATTATTATTGTTATTATTATTATTATTATCATTATTATTTTTTTAATATTATTATTATCTTTATCACTATTATTATTGTCTTCTTCTTCCTTCCAAGTATTAGGCCAAGGCCTGTAACGATCTTATAGAAAATTTTCCCTCCAGCGTTTCATAGGACGGCCCAATGATCTTCGTCCTCTTGGTACATATTTATAAACAGCTTTGGGGATCCGATTTGAACTCATTCTTTCAAGATGGTGTTTCCAATTTAGTTGGTACTGTTTAATATATTCCAAAATTGGCGTAGTCTTCAATTTTTTAGATATCGGTGTTCCTTTTCCGATCCCATCTAGTGTAACCACTGTCTGCGCATGATCTCATTCACAAGCCGTTATTCTGCTTTCATCATTATTATTGTATGCTATTACGTCTGATCATTATTGGACGAGGAGGGGAGGGCGCGGAGGAGCCGGAGTGGGGGAGGAGGAGGAGGAGAGGAGGCGGAGAGGGAAGCAAGGGAGGGGGAGGGGGACGGGAGGAAAACCCAGAGCGAGTGATGAAAGGGAAAAAGGGAGGGAAGGAAAGGAGGAGGAGGGGGAGGGGGAGAGGAGCAGGGGGCGGGGCAGGAGCAGGAGCAGGATGAGGCGGAGCACGAGAGAGGGGGAGGGAGGAGCAGGAGAACGAGGAGGGCGAGGAGGAGAAACGAGGGGGGAGGAAAGTCTTATGTTCGAGTATTTGATTATTATATTATCTCATTCCATTATCATTGTATTCAGTATCATTATCTGTTATTTCATTAGTATTTTCACTATTATTTGTATTATTACTATATTTTGTTATTATTATTATCATTATCATTATTACTATCATTGTTATTGTTATTATTATCATTATTATTATTGTTATTGTTATTATTATCATTATCATTATTATCATTATCATTATTGTTATTAATGGGGATTACAGATAAATTACAATAAAACAGAATATATCTTTCGTTGGATACAACAGATGAGGTAAAATGAAATTCAGGAAGAAGGGGTAGAAGCAGTTATAAATATCAGTGGATTGAAGGAAGATCAATGGATGGACAGAGAGGAATGGTGATTGGTTTCCGAAAGACGGCGGTAGCTGAGATGATGATGTGATTGAATATATATATATATATATATATATATATATATAAAATAAATAAATGTTTGAATTTGATTCGCCTGGTGGTGGAATGGATATCAAACAGACTCAGAGAGATCCGGGTTTATCGAATCCCGTCCAGACCATATATATTTTCTATCATACCATATATATATTAATATATATATATACTCTCTGCATCAAGAAAGTTTTCTGGGGTTTTCCGCGTCATGGATTCAAGTTCGGAATCAGTGGAAAATCTAAGAAAACTTTCTTATTCATACATATATCCCCAAAAATCTGCAATAGGCCCCTATATATATATAGTTCCATTGCACATTTCGTGCTTGAGGTTCTGCGCTATACATAGATTGCGTTAATATGGTCTATTTTTAATTTACGCACCACATCAGCAGACCACCGGCTTAAAATTTGTAGAGAGTGAAGTGTAGGATGGGTACTTGAGTGTTATCTGGAAGCCGGATTAGTTGCACAGTCTGAACTTGAGACATAATAAACTTTGATATGTGTGCACAGTGGATGACGTACACACGGGAGGTATAAATCACGCTTGATACTGTTTTCTTGCAATTATTACACGGGGACAAACCCGGACTTTGTATTAGATCCGCTCATCGCTTCACACACTTCAACACCTCTCTCTTACATGACTCACTAATTCACTGACACTATTGAACCCGGAGGTTCATGACCATGCTGACACTCTACAGAGTGATTCATAATTCGTATTCAAATAAAATTTATTTTACAACCAATCTCCATTAGTAAATTATATACCCGAAGTAATCCATATTACGGACTTCTGGGGCTTCTAGAGGGGACTTAGTATATAAAGTTTTTATATGAACCCATGTCCGGAAACATAAAATTTCGATGTAAAATAAGTTTGAAGATCGAAACACATTAGGTTGACATCGTGTGACTTCTGTTTCAGAATAAGTATTACAGACTTCTTGGGGTTGTAGAGGGGACTTAGTAGATAAAGTGTTGATATGAAACTCATGTCCGGAAACGTACAATTTCGTTATAAAATAAGTTTGAAGATCGAAACACATTAGGTTGACATCATGTGTCTTATGTTTCAGAATAAGTTTTACAGACTTCTTGGAGTTGTAGAGGGGACTTAGTAGATAAAATTTTGATATGAAACCCATGTCCGGAAACGTACCATTTCGTTGTAAAATAAGTTTGAAGATCGAAACACATTAGGTTGACATCGTGTGACTTGTGTTTCAGAATAAGTATTACAGACTTCTTGGAGTTGTAGAGGGGACTTAGTAGATACAGTTTTGATATGAAACCCATGTCCGGAAACGTATCATTTCGTTATAAAATAAGTTTGAAGATCGAAACACATTAGGTTGACATCATGTGTCTTGTGTTTCAGAATAAGTATTACAGACTTCTTGGGGTTGTAGAGGGGACTTAGTAGATACAGTTTTGATATGAAACCCATGTCCGGAAACCTACTACTTCGTTGTAAAATAAGTTTGAAAATCGAAACACATTAGTTTGACATCGTGTGTCTTGTGTTTCAGAATAAGTATTACAGAGTTCTTGGGGTTGTAGAGGGGACTTAGTACATAAAGTCTCAATGAGGAACACATGTCCAGAAACGTACCATTTCGATGTAAAATAAGTTTGAAGATCGAAACAAATTAGGTTCGCATCGTGTGTCTTGTGTTTCAGAATAAGTATTACACACTTCTTGGGGTTGTAAAGGGGACTTAGTAGATAAAGTTTCAATGAGGAACCCATGTCCGGAAACGTACCATTTCGTTGTAGAATAAGTTTGAAGATCGAACCACATTAGGTTGGCATTGTGTGTATTGTCTTTCAGAATAAGTATTACAGACTTCTTGGGGTTGTAGAGGGGACTTAGTAGATAAAGTTTCAATGAGGAACCCATGTCCGGAAACGTACCATTTCGATGTAAAATAAGTTTCAATCAAGTTTTTTGAGTCTAGAGATATCTTACCTCAATTTATTGTTGATTTGTTCTCGAACATGTTTCGATATAATCCTCTATATCATCATCAGCTTACCTTGACTGTTGAGTTTTCGTAGTACTGAACCCTGGATGTCGATATCAGCTCCCTCTTCCGGTTGGCCGAAGAACCTCCAAACTAGGTCAAGTTCAGCAGGAATTTCAAAATTAATAACTATATTTTTGTTCTTCTGAATGTAATTTTTTTCCCCCAAATGGTGAGTTCCTTTGCATTTTATAACTGTTTTAATAATAATTTAATGTTCCTAAAACAATAAAACAGTTAGAAAATACGAAGGAACTCATCATTTGGGGGAAAAAATTACATTCAGAAAAACAAAAATATAGTTAAGAATTTCGAAATTCCTGCTGAACGTGACCTAGTTTGGAGGTTCTTCGGCCAGCCGGAAGAGGGAGCTGATAACGACATCCAGGGTTCAGTACTACATCTGTCGAGTCGGAGGAAGATCTTCTTGCACGAATTCTGGCGACGCGACTGTAGAAATTATTGAGCAGACACCAGGTCTTGTGGAGAGTGTGTATGAAAACACACGATATCAGCCAAATGTATTTCGATTTTCAAACTTATTTTTCATCGAAAAGGTACGTTTCTGGACATGAGTTCCTTATTAAAACTTTATCTACTAAGTCCCCTCTACAACCCCTACAAGTGGAGGAAACTTCTATTTCCCATGCAGGAGGTCCGGGTGTCGATCCCC